>JAPVCB010000037.1:1731379-1985448 GCA_029606185.1 Paecilomyces formosus
GAACAACAATGGGATTTTCAGCATAGTATGTTATGAGTTTCTAGTGAATCAAATATCCACATCTGAAATGATAAAGATTTGGCTTCTACGGCCAGTCGCGTATTCCTCGAAGCCATGATGTTCACTGTCAAGGACTGTAAGGAAATGCTGTTCTCCACAGTACTAATATTCACTGATTGCAGAATTAACATAATATGCAATGGCTGTTGATGGCTATTTCGCCTACCTGCTTTCACTGCCATTATGATTGAATTGCTGACTCTGATAATCTCCGCTTGTGATAAAAGGCAGCTACTGTATACGAGAGGTGCCTTAGAATATGATGTCACTGCACATTTCAAAGTTTCTCTACATCAAAGTTACGCATGCTGTAAAGTATTAGGCTTCTCAATTTCAAATCCTGCACAAAGTGGTGTAGCCTAATTCTAAGTAACCAGGAAATTGGATGGCAGAACGCTACTACTCCTGCAGTTATCCGTTGCCGGTGGGCGTCGCCTGGTAGGCACGTCCCCATATCCCATGGGAGATTACCATCCCATGGGAGATTACCAGGGTCACAGGTGAATCCTGTGCTCCGCCGAACGTGAATGAATGCTCCTACTACTACTACTACTACTACTACTACTACTACTACTACTCCAGTTCCGTCTCGATGGAAATTGCCCTCTTTATCCGACATTGTTACAGTTCTTCAAGTTCTAATCTCGTTTCTACTAAACCCGTGTCTACGCTCCCACAATAATTTGCTAGAAGAAAACTCGTCTAAACGAGACCAAATCGAAATGGAGAGGCCTAAGCTGTCAGATGTAGAGAGTTATACTCCAGAGCACATATTTTCTTTGTCCATGTTCTCTCCAGACGATCTCTACAACCATGTCCTAGATATTCTGTCTAATGCCACCCTCCATCAAGAACTCATCTACAAAGATGTCCCCCCCAGCTTGGGCACATACCGTATTAGATCGGCTAGACGAAGAGTTTGAAGGTAGATTTAGGTAAGACACGTTTCTAATGTTTCCGCTCTTCATAATAATCCACAAACTGATCATTACCTTTCTTTCTTTCTTTGTCTACAGAAAACACTATAATTCCATCACATCTACTATCTGGATTCGAGTTATGCCTACCGAGCTTCTCGACTGCCACCAACCTTGGGCATTTACTCAGAAAGCTCGGTGGTATCGTGCCGGGCTCACTACGGTTGACGAGGACGAGCACTTGAATTATGGCGTTGGTACAAGTAAGTCGACATATCATTGACCATATGATTGGCCATTTTAACAATTTTGCTATGTAGCTACTCGATTCGTCGATGGGCCATACGCAGGCTCAAGCAAGGAGTCGGATTTGTACATCTGACCAGACAATCAACGATTGCCATCTCTGGTGATGGAATCCGGATGGAGTGAATCTTTGTCCCGGCGCGAAGATATGAATCTCTGGCTTGTAGGCGGCCAGGGACAAGTAAAAGCGACAATTATACTCAACTGGCAGCGAGTTACAAATACAAACACAGTTCGAGGCAGTGTCTATCTGTACACACTAGACACGAATGGGACGCCTCGTCTAAAACAAAGTATCACTGTCTTCCCTGCTCCTCCTCCTGCCCAAGCTGCAATTGAACAGCTTGTCCTGTCGCGGGGAGAAACTTTCGGTGGTGATGTTTTCCAAGATCGGAATCCTAATGACGAGCTGCCCTTCTCAGTTGGCCTGCTACGCCAGAAGGCCGCTAATGCATTGGCACTGATGCATCTTGTTCCGGCGTAACGCGTTTAGGTACAGTTCAAGTGAAAAGGTGCTTATATCTGTGAGTGGGGGCCACCGGATAGTATATGGGTTATGCCATTTCACTTGTTTAGTTGACATGCAACTGCAGACGGCAAATTGTTTAATAGCGCAACAAGATCGGATACGAATCCATTCACAAGTAGTATTAACTAAACAACTGCACTAGGAATCAGTGTATTCAATTATCGGCGAGATAGTCCCAGAATACGGATAGACGATTTCCACTAAAAAGAACACAATACACGTTGACGCTATAAAAAGAGCGAAGGTGGTCTACATGGCCTACTCTGTCGCGGCATGGTACGTACAAGCACACGAGAACATGTAAACGAAGCAGTTTCCTTCTGGAAGATAGGCTTGGATGGAAATGTAGCCAGAGGGTTGTCGGTAGCGGCCATCTTCAGCGTTAATTCCCAGTTCTTATACTTCTGTGGGTGACATATATTGATGTCTTTGTTGTGCTGCATTCAGGAACATCGATGAATAAGGCTTCAAAGAAGGCATATTATTGTCTCTTTGTATTGGGAATGTAATTTGGAAATTATGAACGTGATTATTGGATAATGTGCGGGATATCCATTGAGCGTAGGCGGCGTACATTCACCGCGTCGAGGGCCACGATTCTAAGAGCCCAACACAGCCCATCTTAACAGTCTCCTCTCCCTGGGCAGAATGCAACTTCAACCTCGTCAAACATCAGAGCACCTATTTAGCTGAGACTATTACTTGGCATACTTGTGGGTCTTTGTAAAAGCCATCTGCCAACCTCCCCAGATCGAGGGTCCAGTCTCTTGTTAGATATACTCTGCCAGTGAATGGATTCTGCCCCAGACTTACCCCCCAACACACCAGGCTCAAATCTGGAAGTGGATCCCAACTCCCTCAAAATGGATTCTGACGATGGAGAGACCGGGAAACAGCCCTTCCACACCTCGAACATGTCTTCCGCTACCCTTCAACAGAACCCTGGTACGATGGACACTCCCATGAAGCTGGACTGAAGAAAGTGGCTAACGTGTTATTAGCAGACAATAGTGATGCTCATGCCTCCTGTCATCGTAAGTTCCCATTGATCTGCATAGAGTTATGGCTGACACATATAGATACCGAGGTCCCGGACTGCCTCCACACATGCACCCATCCTTACCATTCATCTTATTCCGAAGAATATCTGCCGCCCTTGATATTCAGGCTGGACACATTGGTGACTGCAAAACAGACATCCGTGGGCCTCTTGATTGAAAATGGAAAGGTCGCGGAGGATGCAGATGGATGCCCTATACGGGACTTCCCCTTCCTTCCGCGCTACATATCGGTCAAGGTGTCCGGATGGCTTTTGGAATATTGGATGCGCACCGATACTAGGTTGACATATCGAGACATCAAAGCTCGCATGACTGTTCCAGCGAGCGAACTTCCTTTGGACAACACCCTCAATATGCGTCGAGAACGTGAGGCACGCACTCCATTGAAGCTTTCTTGTCTCACCACTCGTCGTGGACAGATAGCGAGAAAGGAAGTTGAACGTGTTGAATCTTGGACTCCTGACCAGGTATCCTATAATACAACAATGGACATAGAATACAAACTGGCTGAAGGGAAGAAGGTTCCGCATCGCCTGCGTTCAAAGACTTTGATCTCTGCAGAGCCGCAGTATTACCCCTTGGATACGTTCCTTGATAACGGTGAGATTCATGAGCCAGGTCCACGGGTCAAAGAGACGATAGCTCTCTTCTATCGGCTCTCAGATACTGCCACTGCCATGGATCTGTCGTCGTGGGGAGATCTTCCTCTAGAGTATCTCCCGAAGTCTTGGAGGCCCCGTTCCTTTCCTTCCAGGACTAAGTCTGGCCCGAGGCGCAGGTATATGTCAAAGCGCATCGCCATGGAAGATGACGACATTATGGACTGGCAGAGTGATACTGAGCAAGACGGGAATGGAACACCATCCGCGTCAGGACACGAAGAAACAGGCGATAGCTCGAACCTGGGAGAGAGTGTGCCGACGTACAACATGAGCGATGAGGAAGAATCACTCCAGTTCTCGGGACTTCCTAGCGTGGCTCATTGTAACGATTCCCCCGGCATCGCCGGATCAATTGTCGACCGTATGGTATTCGAGGCTGAGTCTTGTCACAACACCCCTCGAACCAATGCTCCTGTATCCATCGGGCAGTGGAACCCTATCAATGGCCGCAAGAAACTAGGATTCGCAGCGGGTCTTGAAGAGTGTCGAGGTAACACTTTCATGGAGCTGGCCAGAAGTGAACGGCTGATGTCGCAGTCTGGACGAGGTATTCGAAACGCAGCATCGCGTAGAACGTTCTCCCCTTTCGAGTCATCAGGGCAGGCAGTGAACTCGAGGGCAGGAAATACATTTGGCAGGATAGAAGAACCTTCCTGGGTCGATAGCTACCACTTCAACAGCGAAGGTCACTATGCCACTACAAATGACAAGCACTACGGGCCAAATGCCCACCAAATGCGAATCTCAAGTCGAGCTAACCCATTCGTGCCGGAGAATGCGCATCTAAGGCGTTACGATGAGACCCTCCACAACGACCTCAGTAATGCGTATCCTACCCCTTGAATGGTCATCTGCATACGAACCCATTTCATTCTGGAAATCTTTGAGCAGAGCCGTGTTGCTCTCTTTTTACTGTTGATCGTTGCACTCTTTTCTTGGACAGAGCCATTCATCACGCTTCCAGAGTACGGTGTATCATATCCTCCTCTCAGGATGCGAACAGGATCAACTCTCCCAAGAGGTGCAGCAACGACAATCTTGCTTCCTCGGCTTTCGACTTCGCCCTTCCCTTCCAGGACAATTCACGCGTCCTTGCCCACTTACATGTGCTTCTTACGATTAATCGGCCGCCAATAAAAGGCTCTTCATTGATGCTAATAATGTTGGTAATTCTTCTCGCAATTCCCTTCACACCTTCAATCATCGGCATTTCGAGATTACCCCGACATTTTCATATTTGATCGGTCTTTTAAACGAAGGAAGTTCACGCAGTCTCTGATGCGGTTCAACGCTTCCAGACTGGTTACGAATATCCTTCCTGGCCTCCCCAGTTTAAGTTGTGCTTGCTTTCTCGTGTGAATTTTCAAATGTATTAGTAACTAAATTGGCTTTTTCTTCTCTCGATCAAAATGAATAGAATATCTATCTGTGATGATTGTATGAATCTAACATCTACGGATGACGTAGCACCATTACATGCAAATACCCTTTTCCGTTTGAGATTGTCCTCTGCGACCTTAGATAAGTATCACACTATCGAGAGATGAGAACCCAGCGGCCACACCACCCTCGTTGCTTTCTTCGCCCTTTGTTCTCATTAACCACCCTCCCTGTTCGTTGTGGACGATGTCTCCATTATCTTTCCACAATATAGTTCCAAAGACACCGAGCTCGCCGATGACGTTTCCACTGAGGACTTGGCCATCGCTTCGGAGAACTACATTCTTCGCCGTTGGTGGAGGCCGAATCATCTCCATCAGAACCCACCGCTTCCAGTCAGTTTCGGGGATGGAACGGAGAAAGCCTGGAATCTCAGCTTTATATATGTTGTTCCCGCCACCTTCTCGTTGAGGCTTGAGGACGTGATTCACGGCCGTCTCAGGGTTCAGCGCCAACTCTCTTCCAGGGCCATTGGCGGAAAGATCGTACTGCGGAGCAAAGGTCTCCCGCAGCTTCGAGATCACACTAGATTCTCTGTGTGGAAGGAAATGGGAGAGATTGTCTGGTCCTGAGGGTTCAGCAAGAACCTGTTGGACCTTCTTACAGCCTGCTAGCTGATTCAGAACGGTAGGACACTTGATCGCAGCAGATCGCTCTAACTGCAGTCTGGCGTCCCAGTCGCGCTCTGACTTGTAGTCTGATGGGGTATAGAAACTGCGAAGGTATATCGTTGTGACTTCAAATGATGTAGATGGAGAGAATGGAGGTGTGTAGATAAGGGGTCTAGACGGATTTGAGCTTGGTATGGAGGTCTGGTTTAATATCTCCGACGACGCAAGACGGAAAACAGGGATCTTATGGAATCTTGTGAGTTGCGTCGAAAGAGCCAATTGATCGAAAATGTTTCGCTCCTTGTCCTGTACGATGAATAGAACACACAATGGAAGTGACGGTGTCGACTTGGACGGTCCGTAGGCTTCATGTGCTGCTGCTAGACCTGCGGCCAGCGTCGGCACCGCTGTATTCTCCGGTGGTACTCGTCCATCTAGCAAAGGATGCTTAGGATAACTTATAGGAAGACCGGGTGGGAACGAAAGAAGTTCTGTATGCAGATCTGTGACCAGAGATGACAGGCCACCAAATGAGGAGGAAATGGTGTTGAACTCCACCTGTTTTATAGAAGGTGCAGTCACATTAGGAGGGACATGCACCATGTAGTCTGACCGATAAAGTCCCAGAGAGAGAGGCTGAGCATAACCCTCTTTCTGCACGTCAAGGTGCACTTTCCAGAGACTAGAGATGAAATCATCTACGTCGATAAGTCTACAAAAAGCAGACAGTTTAGCAACGAATCCACTCCAGCAAAAGAAACGAGACCCAGTCAAACAAAGTCTCCGCAATCCAGACACCAGATAGGCGACTCACTCTTCCATAACCTTCTCAAGCCATGCCGTATCGCAGGTAATGTTCGCATACAGTTCGTTGTAGACTTTCTGTAGGGCTTTCGCTTCTTCGAAACATGACTTGGGAAAAAGGCTTGGGAACAATGTCACCGGGGCATTGGTCGCCAAGACACCTTTCTCATCTGCACCGGCCGGCAAAGACGCAGGTGAAGGCCGGACAGTGAGGCCATTGTGAATTGTCCAGTCCTTCACCGTTGTCACCAGGAACTGTTCCTGCGCGGGGTCCAGAGGGGGAGGATAGCTGGAGTAGATTGACTCGTCCATTGATAAGATATCAAGCCCTGTTCTCGTTCCAGCTTCAGTACAGCACAGCTCTCACGGTGCAGAGACAACCAGAGCGACGAGAGAGAAAGAGAGAGCAAACGGCCTCGTCGAAACAGCAGAAGCAGGATGGATTATTAAGACACCGTCGAGCCCCTCCACGGCGCCATCACGAAACCCATCCCCGCGATAAGCTCACCGCCCGGCAGAAAAAAAGTGGAATCCGATCTTTTCTTTATCTAACGCTCGCGATCCTGGGCCAGCTCGACGCATCCAGCAGCAAACAGCGCCCACGCGTTGTCTGGGCAGCTTGGTGTTATCTTCCTTCTATTTTATCCCTAGGCCGCTGTTTGTTTATACGGCGTTGTTGTTCAGCTGGATGAACGGGTTGCATAGCTCTCATCCGTTTACAGAATCCTTCAATTGTCGGCGGGCACTGGCAGTCCGCCATTCACGAGGTCACGTACCGCTCGACAATATCAATGCAGACGGCGGGCCAGAATGGTATCTATCCAGGATACAGCTGCCCAGGAAATCACTGTTGTCTTCTTGGCATCTAAAAGACCACAGTGGATTCAATTAACAATTCGTCCTTTTACCTAACGCGCTCTCAAGATCAATAGACATGTCCTCAGACGTCGATCCCCTCGACTGGACGGTGGACCAGGTAATCGCTTGTTTATGTCACAGCTCCTCTACGCCATGGTGCCAATCATTGTCGAAAGCACCTCGTCCGGATCCCGCTACATTCGAGCTCGCTCTTAGGGAGAATTTAATCAATGGCGAGACACTGTTGAATGATGTGGACAAAGATGCTCTACGACAAGACCTGGGCCTCAAGGCCCTTGGTCATCGCAGCTTCGTTCTCGCAGCAATACGCTATTTGAGACAGGCTTCCTCGAAGTATCGACGTGCCAATTCCCTACCGAATTCTCTGCTTGATGACCGCTCGCAAGCAGCGTCTCCGAGCTACTTCCCCTCGACCGCTTCATTTTCTGCTGCAGGGTCCCCGAGCACCCTCGTCTTCTCACCGCGTTCTCTGGGCGATGTAGCACAACCCCAGCAGCTTGCGCAATCTGCGTTCTCGAATACCGTCGGGTTCCCTACACGTTTTACCGATATGGAAGCTAGAACTGGCTGTCATGTCGCCGGATATTCCCCAACCCCGAGCGCAACTCTCCCCACAATAGAAAGGCCAATGGGAGTTGAGACATCTGTGAGTGGTGCTGGCGGCGCCAGTGAAATAAGTCAAGAGCACAAACATACTATTTCACAGCAAACTAATATCCATGATGGTGCCTTTAAGACGCCTCGTCTGCGGGCGCAGGAACAGTACATAGTAGGCAATGATGGCAAGAAGCGCCGACGGCTCGACTTTCGACTGCAGACAGGGTCAACGACAAGTGGCGTGGCTCTGGAGACGTCCAGCTCCTTAACCCAGAAGAATGGCGCTAGCTGGTATATTGGCCCGGACAGAATTACACCCGACGAACTATTTTATCCAATACTTCCAGATGAAGATGATAGCGACAATTTTACTATTTTGAGTCGAGAGCTTCCACGTGGTCATCGATTGTTTGTGAAGCAATGTCTCCATTACTTCTATCGGCAACAGCCAGTACATCTATCTGGTGCAAATGGAGGCAAGCGGCGGGCCATTCTCCCATATAAGATACCCAAAACACAGAACAAAAAATGCCATTTCACTCTTTTTTCCTCTCGGGAGGGAAAAGTAGTTGTCAGCCAAGAGGAGATTGCGCAGTGGCCCCAACTCAGTTCGCGGGATGAGAAGAGCTCTGACAAATCAGCGCCACCTTCTAAGCCTCGAGACCCTTATGAGTACCTTTTGCAAAAATACCCTGTCAAGGAGAATGACCGAGATACTTATCCTCTCTACGGCGAATCAGGTTCGGAAGGGGAATATGACGATGATACATGGCGTGAAATACAGGAGGATCACCAACAGCAATCTAGTGTGAAAGAGCGACGGCTAGGCACCCAGGAAGTCGAAATGGTTATAGACAAGTGCGTCAAGGAGTATGAGGATAGCTGGAGAAAGAACCACGTGCCAAGAGAGGAACCGAAGGCATGGAGAATCTGGAGCCTGGCGAGGAAAAATGGCAACAAAAATCAACAGACGAAGGCGCTGCTTACAGATATCGGTCTTTTGGAGAATCGTTTAATGAAAATCCAGAAGAATATTCGTCTCAATGAATACACTAAAATCGAAGAGCTGCAATCACAATGCCAAAGCATGGAGCAAACAGTATTCAGCATCCAGTCACAGAAGTGGCGTGTCTCCGTCCTTGAACGAGAAACCTGTCCTCCGAGAATCACTTTTGTACCGCTGAAACCAAAGCAACCGGCACGACGTCGTTCCGACTCTGACGGAGAATCACTGGGTTCGGAGTCTGACGAAGTGTACGATGACGACCTGGACCAATTTATTGAGGATGATCTCTCTACAGTAGATCAATACAAAGCAGACGAGTCAACACCAGGGGATGGTGTTTCAAGAGTGGATAATATTCCGCTACCTTCTCATGCACGGTCCTACTCTTCTTCTTCTGACAGTGAATTTGACGCAATCAGCCCCTCGGGAGAGAAGAGAAAGCTATTTCATAAACCACGTCTACCGGTGCCCATGAGAACGTTCTCCGCAAAAAAGGATACCCTTCCATCGCGGCCTTCGCCTAGATTAGAGCATGCGGAAGTCGAATGTATCGATCTCACTAGGGAGTCTCCACCTCCAGGTGCTGATGATTTCGACATCACCACACCTCCGTTGAACCCTTCCCGTCCTTCTACTGGTGAGCCCACCGGGCGCATTCCCAAAAATGAACGGCATTCCTCTTCTCCTACTCCCTTCCATTTGGTGCAAGTCGACAGCTTGGAAACACTCGGCGCATCCCCGAATGACAATCCCGAATCAGCGACCAAACTCCCCGATGACCTTGATTTCAAGGGTCTTCAGCGAATTGATTATAGCGTGCTTGAGGATACTGGTGACCGCGAGAGGATACTTTCGAAGCTTATGGCAGGCTTGCATGATGAACAACGAACTCGGATGATAGAATACGCATTACCGTCTCCGTCAGACTTTCAAGATAAGGTATTTGAAGCTCTGCGGAAGTTACTTCAGCATAAAAGGGCTAACCGAAACTTGGACGATATGGAAAACGATATTCTAATGCGAATAGCGTCCTTGTATATCTCGTGGACCAATCGTGTGGCCGTTACCAAGGAGGGAATACCGAGGACACAGATCAAGAACGCCATCAGGCGAACCAAAGAATTCCCGGGATTTACCAGGGCGTTAACCACGCGTCTTGAACTACTGGCAAAACGTTCTGTTCGGAGAGGCAGGATGGAATCCCGTCAGAGAAAGTCCTCGACGGCTGCCCCTTTCAAACCAAGTGATGTGGATCCTGACTACGATGTACCGCCAGCGTCGTTACACACTCCCCATAAGAAACGCAAGAGGGAAGTTAAAGAAAGGCAGGAAGTGAGACAAAACCATGCCAGTGCGCAGCTTCGAGCAGCAATCCAAGAAAAACAACGCAAACGTCTCGAAGAAAGGATGGAAAGCGTGGGAGTCAGTAATGATGATCCTTCTCTTATGGCTGTGACGTTCGAAACACCAATTGTATATCTGGATCCTCATATTGGCCGTCGAATCAAGCCACATCAGTTGAGGGGTGTGCAGTTCATGTGGCGTGAACTAATACAGGATGAGAAACACCAAGGATGTCTCCTAGCCCATACTATGGGCCTGGGAAAAACTATGCAAGTGTAGGTATCTAACTTGACTACCTTTTGGATAACCACAGGACTGACCTTTCTCTTTTCCTTCATCAGGATATCCCTTCTAGTCACGATATCTGCCGCTGCTGCTTCGACAGACCCCGACATTCGGGGACAGGTCCCAAACCGTTTCCACAGATCTCAGACGTTGATACTGTGTCCTTCCTCGTTGATAGATAACTGGTACGAAGAATTTCTCATGTGGACACCACGGACAAACTGGCTGGGCCCTCTCCGAAAGATCACCAGTGCGAGTGCATTCGGCGAGCGAATACATGAACTTTCTGCCTGGGATGAGGAAGGCGGCATCTTGATCATGAGCTACGACATATTCCGGATGTGGGTACACAATAAGGAAACCAAAACTCGTGGCCGACCTTTGGAATATGAGGACCATATACGGATCAAGGAACAACTCCTTGACGGCCCGAACATCATTGTTGCGGACGAAGCCCATAAGATGAAAAACAGGACCACTGGTATTGCCGCTGCCGCAAGCGAATTCCGATCTAAAAGTCGTATTGCCCTGACTGGCTCTCCTCTTGCTAATAATCTAATCGATTATTACGCTATGGTTGACTGGATCGCGCCGGGATACCTGGGAGACTTCATAGAGTTCAAGGCCAATTATGTGGAACCTATAGAGGAAGGTCTCTATGTGGATAGCACCCACGCCGAAAGACGGAAATCCCTCAAAAAGCTCCAAGTACTTAAGGAAAACCTGGGCCCAAAAATAGATCGTGCTGACATATCAGTGTTGGAAGGCAGCCTTCCACCGAAGGTGGAATTTGTCATTACAATACCCTTAACTGCCCTGCAGAAAGAAGCCTACAACATGTACGTCGATTCAATCCGAGCGGGCAGGTCTGAAGTTGGGACTGCCAAGCTGTGGTCTTGGCTGGCAATATTATCATTATGTTGCAACCACCCGGCTTGCTTCAATAACAAGCTCCTCACTCAATCAGATAATTCACGAAGGCAAGGTCCAAAGTCAGACGACTTCGATTCAGGAGACCTGCCGGGCGACGAATCGCCAATTCAAGCTGGATTGCCAGAGACGATGATTGCTTCTCAGAGGGAGCTTTTTGCTAAGGTTGAGGACATCAAAGCTCCTGGCCTTTCTCATCGTGCCGAGATACTTGATCAGATTATCCGGGAGTCTGTCAGAGCAGGCGACAAAGTCCTAGTCTTCTCGCATAGTCTGCCGACTCTCGATTACATTGAGAGCATGATAAAACTATCCGGGATAAGCTATCGCCGCCTTGATGGCCATACTCCAATCGTCAGCAGGCAGGCCGCCACAAAGAAATTCAACCAGAGTGGTTCTGATCAGCAAGTCTATTTAATTTCTACCCGAGCTGGCGGCCTAGGCTTGAACATCCCTGGTGCGAACCGTGTCGTTATCTTCGACTTTTCATTCAGCCCAACTTGGGAGGAGCAGGCTGTCGGCCGAGCATATCGTCTGGGACAACAAAAGCCCGTCTACGTCTATCGATTCATTGCTGGAGGCACCTTCGAAGAGGTCATGTACAACAAAGCCGTCTTTAAAACGCAACTTTCGTTCCGAGTTGTCGACAAGCGAAATCCCATTCGTTGGGCATCTAAATCTGCCAAAGAGTATCTCTTCTCTTCAAAGTCAGTGAAAATGGAGGATATCTCTGGATATATTGGGAAGGATCCTGAGGTATTGGATAAGATAATCCAAAGAGATGAGCATAAGACAATAAGGAAGATTGAGCTCACAGAGACTTTCCAGCGTGAAGACAACGATAGATTGACCGAAGAAGAGAAAAAGGATGTCAGAGAGGAGTTAGACGATGAAATTCTCAAGAGGAACAACCCAGAAGCGTACTATAAAAGGTTGAGGGAAAGACAGGCAGCTGAAGCAGCATTGAGACCCCCGGCCTCGACGTGGGGAGGATATCCCTCTTACACTGTGCCTATGCTTAGCCAAACCCAGAGCTCTGTCGGTTATACGCATCCCATTCAAAAAAATGACACTCACGATCCCCCTCCGCTTGAGCCAGATACTAGCCTTCTTCGCAGCCAGCCAGCTCCAGCGCCTGATACTGCCGCAGCGAAACTTTTCAGTACTCCAGCACATACCACCTCGGCTGAAGACAGCAGTCTCATCACTCTCGGGCAAGGTGCCTCTGGGACGGCCCAGCCCTCTGCTCAACAGCATCCCGTAGCAAAGGTTGTACAAAGCAGCTCGGGCAATGAGGCTCTTCAAAACCACATTCTCTCTACTGTCACGGCAGCAGAGTCAGATGGAACTATCAACAATGCACAGTCTTCGAGGACTTCTAGTCCTGGCCCCTCTAACCGTGCAGCTACGTCAGATTGTAAGCAACAATAACTCCTGTGACTGGGCGGGTTTTCTTGTTGATAAATTTGCTTTTTTTTTGCTTCTTCATTAACCATATGCATTGCTAGAGATCCTTTGGCGCCCATGATACCCAGTGAAACTTTGTGATACCCAGGCTGTCCGATATTCTTTGCTTAGCGAGACTTTACCAACTTTACTTAACAATGCGCCATTACCAGGTTCCTGGTCTTTCTTTTTTACTTAAATCAGCGATAATATTTTGGTGCAACAAGAACGATACCCCGGACACGTTGACTCGATGCACGCACTAGTGCTTGTTTCTTTCGGTTATTGCATTATATCGGTAGCAGTCAACCCCCCTGGGGAAATATTGTTTCCATGATTATTTCACGTCTTCAGGAGCATGGGATTTTCCGCGTGGAGTTCCCATCTTGTTCCTTTTCGCTTCTAGCTATTACTCGAAAAGTCAAGCATTGCAGGCGCTCGTTTTGAAATGTCGGTGAGAAGTTTGTCTCACTACCTGCGGGTCCACGCATCAAATATTCCTTTCTCGACAATAATTTGCCTTCAAAACACCTTTGATCTGCATCCCTAATAATGGGCTGTAACCTGCAGAAACTGAAAATTTCAATACGCCCTGTAATTCAGGTATCTTGGCACAATTGGGATAGCATTCAATAATCAATAATACCCTCAATGTCTTCTGTGCATGAACATTGTGAAGCGCTAGATGGAAGATTATTATTGCTTTATGCTCAGAGAGAATTTATTCTGATGTGTATTTCATTTTTTCTCCGGGGCCTTCTCTCTCGTGTGTATGAATAGGGGTCTCTGACTAAAATGAACAAAGCTTCGTATTTTCAACCAAGATCAAGTCTTGCCTCGAACAAATTAGCCACCCCTCACTAGTAGTATACTATTTTCGCGACAAGGCCAGATATCTATCTACATATATATATCTATATGTGGCTGCAACCTTGGAAGAACATCCATACTCTGGAACTAGTTAGAGCGTCTAATCGACCAGTCAGGGGCACGTAACACGAAAACAACGAATCGAGTATTGGTATAATACATAGCACATACTTATCAGAGTTAGGTCGTCTAATCTGAGAAAAGCGTGGAACCGATATGGGCATAATAATAACAGGCAACATTAACAGGAGACAAAATTGTGTATTTTGACAGATAGAGAACAATAGACAGTGAAAAGAAATGAAAAGAGTATTTGTACACAGAAAGGACAGTCTAGTGTGTATTCCAGATCACAGTAGAAATCCTCAGCGGATAAGCTTCTCGAGGTCTGCAAGCCTAGCAGCCTTGTCTTCGGCTTTCTTTTTCTTGCCTGTCTCGCGGAACGCAGCCATCATGAGATTGCGCTTGGTGTCTTGGATCTCTAGGACGCGGTCCTCAATGCTTCCTTCCATGACGAGTCGCCAGATGGTTGTTTCTCGCTTTTGACCAAGTCGATAGACACGATCCATGGCTTGGTCTTCAATCGCTGGCGCCCACCAGCTGTCTGCGAGAATGACCTGATTGGCAGCGACAAGGTTAAGGCCAACGCTGCAGACATTCAGACTTGCGAGCAGGACCTTGCAGTCGGGATCATTGGAAAACTGGTGGGTGGACTTGTCGCGTTTGGTGGATTGCATTTTTCCGTCTATGCGGGCGAAAGAGATACCATTACGCTCGAGGTGAGGCTCGATAATGTCGAGAAATGAAGTCCACTGACTAAAGACGACTGTTTTAGTGTCAGGGGCTTGGCCATTAGCTGTGAGGATCTTGATAAGGGCTTCAATCTTGCTGCTGGGGCTGTCGGGATCGACGTCTCCGCTGCCCTCATCCTCACCTAACTCCACCGCAGGGGATACAAGGGTAGACGTGTCCGCGATCTCTGCACGACATAGCGGACACTTATGCTGCTTTTCGATCACTTGTTCGATACATGCACGGCAAAACGCGTGGGCGCAGGCTGTGATGACAGGCTGCTCCATGACGTCCAAGCACACAGAACAAACTTCTTGGCTTTCTATCCGGAGTTGCAGCATATCTTGGAGAGCCTTGATGTTCTCCGGTGTTAGTTGGACAACCTTGTGTTCTTCCAATATGGACATCAGCTTGTCGATACGGTTCTTGCACAGTGACCAGTGATTGCAAACTTGGCGTAGTCGAAGAATAACTTCAAGGAGATGAGAATATGTGGTGTTACCATGTTTATCCTTAGACTGATAGTCCAATATCTTGCCCTTTGCCTCGGACCTAATCTCGGTTAGTCACCGACAAAAACAAGGGGGATACGAGAACTTACAGGAACATGTCGTATTTTTCTTGCTCATGCGGATAGAACTTCACGCGTAGGACATGTGATCTCAGGGGCGGGAGACGCAGGTTGATGAAGTTCATGTCCTTCCTCCTCCGTAAGCAGATAGTACCCATCAGGCCCTGAAGGAGAGTGCTTGCGTCCGGATCTCCATAGGTCAAAGGCCGAATGAGAACACTATTGAAAATCGCCAGATCTTCTAGACCACCAGAAAGTCTTAAGAACCGAATCTGGGAATAGAGGTCCCTCAGAGAGTTGATAATTGGAGTTCCAGTTAATGTCCAACGGGAATCTGCCTTTAGATTGCAAGCTGCAAGAGCTGCTTTAGATCTAGGATTGCGAATTGTATGGCCCTCATCCAGGACAACTCGGCGCCAATTAGTCGTAAATAATCCTTTCTTAGGGGTGGCTTTCGAGTCTGGCTTATACTCTTGACTGAGTGCGCCATAGCTTGTGACAACCACGTCGTACTGGCTCAGATCGCCAGCTTCTTTCTTCCCCGGTCCGTGATACCTGAGAACGCGAAGAGCCCTGTCTTCAGTTGTGTGAGCTACAATCTGATCTATCCAGTTACTCATTACTCCAACAGGAGAGATAATCAGCGTTGCCTTCGATCCAGAAGACTTTGGTTGTGAGTTAGCTAGGAGAAGAGAAATCACTTGTATCGTCTTTCCTAATCCCATGTCGTCAGCAAGAATTCCACCACTGGCAAGAGGTGGCTCCTGCCTGGTAGAGTAATTCGTAGCAACGTTGGTGAAATAGGAATCGCTCCTTTTCCAGAGCTGAACAACAGCCTGTGAACCAGGTCCTGGCAAGACAGGGGACTCCTTTTCGATCATCCATGCAAGCCCCTGGCGCTGGTATGGGAGTAGCTCCGTCGACAAGCCTGCAGGGTTTTCGGCCATGTGCATATTTTCCAAGTCTTTCTCGTCGACACCAAACTTCTCTACGACTTGCCCCATCTCTCTAGGATTGAACGTGCTGCTTTGACCGATCAGGTCTTCGAGAGACTCCTGGCCCTCTCCATCTGGAGTGGAGAGATTGGCGAATATTGGTTGACCTTGGCTGTCAAACTGCACCCCCTTGCCTTTGTTGATAAGGGATCGAGATCGTTTCTCGGCTTCCATGCGTTCCTTTTCACGTTGCTTCTGGAGCTTGAGTTCTTCCCGCTCACGTTTCTTGATCTGGCCCAATGGGAGTCTATCTCGTTCCATCCGCGCCTTAAGTTCCGCCCGTCTTTGCGGATCATATGGACCATAGAGTTCCAGGCGCACAGGACAGTCAAAGTCTCCCTTTGGCCCGCTTAGAATTCCTTCTATGAGGAGATCTCTGGAATCCTGTACCGAAGTTGCTGTTAATCGTGCTAGTCCTAGTCGTCTATTGGATGGGTTCAAGACCTACCATATATTTCGCCAGTTTTGCCGCCATAAAACGAGGAATATGGCCAATCTGGTGGCCCATGACATTGTCCACACGGATGGCATTTCTATCATATGGATTGCCCGGCTCCCGTTTGAGAATAACATGCTCGCCGACAGTAGCCTGCCCTCGATAGTAGCGCACGCCCACGATCTTCGTGCCAAGACTATCTGTTCGACGTCAGCAGATGCCACAGAAAACCTGGACATACAGTGGGCGCTGTGTGATAGCATACCGTAGAGTCGATACTCGCTATACGTAGCATCCTCAAAGCCTTGAGAGCCGGGAATTAACTCAACGGCGCCAGCGTCATCATCTTCGTCCTCCAGACTCGTCTGGCTCAACGGTATAAAAGCGGCATTTACACCAAAACGACTGCCAGAGCTCCAACTTTCGCGTTCTTCGTTAAGCTGTGGCCTTGTCTTGCTGGGACGAGCAGAAGCTCCGTTGGTATCTGGCTCCGTGAGGTCAACGACATCGAGCTTACGTTTGCTCGAGCCTCTCGCCATTTTGGAAGATCAATCAGTGGTTAACTAGTTCGTTATTTCCTGAGAGGAAATAACAGTAAGACATCCGCACCGGTAATATGGGCGGTGGAATAGCACAACCGTCACGCGCAGTATTGATACTAGATGCGGTGAGCTATCTTAAGAACATCGATATGATAATATGCACACGGATTCCCATCTAACAGACAACATTTGATTCTGATTTGTACCACGATGAAATGGCGAGAGGAGAGTATGCTCAGTTGCAGACCTCCTGAACATGGATAAGAGCATTAATAGTTAGCGAGTCGTGCAGCAACGCGCATTATCATGGCCGATTCGGGAAAAGAGCAACGGCCCACGCGCTAGAACCGCGACTCCACGTGACCGATCGACTCTAAAGCGGTAAGTCCGACAAAGGCAAGACGTCACGGGTTCTCCGGCAAGATCCTCATAATCATGAATTGATCTCATCCATTCCATTTCCTTTACACTTGAATTGCCCACTTGCCTCATTGGTCGTTCTTTTAAGCGTCTGCATGGCATCCAGTTCGTGTCTATACTTTTCTGAGTTCTAGCAACATAATGAGTCATGATCTGGTCACGATAACCAAGTTGTGCACTTCCGTGAAGCTAGTTTATCTCGAAGGCCCGGGAGCTTTAGGTTTGGATTAGTGGCGTCCGGCCCTGGATCTATAGAAATGAAGACCACGAATGCGAACACTTACCGTGAACTGATAGCGCAGAGGGGCCAATATCTGGAATATGCTTTACAGAGCGGGGAATATGACCCGTTCCTTGTGCACCATTTCTTTCTGCTTTTGGCTCTGCCAATTGTCGCCCTATTTATACCTGGCAGAAGTCTCATTCTGCGATTCTCTCGATATATCTTTTTCTTCTCTATTCTAGGCTTGGGGTCCTATATTATCGGACACACCAGGGCCTTCATAGTTGGAAATGGATACTGTATTGGCCTTGTTACAACCTGGTGGGTTGTTTGGTCTGGTGTGATGCTTATTGTCAACGATGTCCAAAAGGACTTCAAGAGACTTGAAACATTTTCAGTTCCTGCCAGTGACACTATAAACGACGAATCCCAACCATCTACCTCGGAATCTCCGAACGCCAATTCGACGGTGAAAGACAACGGATCGCCTGTCAGACATCGTCGCACTTCAGCCACTCAAGGGACTAATACCACTTTACCAGCTACAGCCAAGGAATATAAAGAAGTGATTGGATGGCAACCATACCCAGAGTCTGTCGGACACCGTTTAAACTGGATCATAGGTCTACTGTTCAATTTCCGAGGCACAGAGTGGAACTGGAGGATATCTGCTGTTCCCCCGTTTCCAAAATCTATACCCGACCCCACCGATGGGAAGTCCTCCACTGTGGATACGTCCGAAGTGATTGATCTTCGGAAGTCTCGAAAATGCTTGCAAAAGGCCATTTTGATTTTCTTGAGAGCATATATCTCTCTGGACGTAATCAAAGTGATCATGATGCGTGATCGTTATTTTTGGGGCTTTGTGTCGGACCCAGCACCACCACTTTTGCCATTTGGTATGCTGGCTGCGTACCCTCTGCTTCTCCGTATCTACCGTCTCTTCTTTTCCGGTATTGGAATTCTTGTCGCACTCGATTATGTGACGTCTCTGAATCCCATCATCTTCCTTGGTTTATCCCTGGCCTTTTCCAATGCTTCACGGGCTGTGACAAGAGTTCCTCTCGAAGCTGAATGGCTGTACCCAGACGTATTTGGACATCTGGGATCTTCCATACTAAACCATGGTATCGCCGGCTGCTGGGGAATGTGGTGGCACCAGCTCTTCCGGTTCAGTTTCTCTGAACCTGCCAGATGGTTAGCATCCTTCCTTCCGCAGAAACTACAAAACTACGGAGGCCGGCGTATTATCTACCTGCTCATCCCCTTCGGCATAAGTGGTCTGCTTCATGCACTGGGAAGCTACTGCCAAATGGCAGTAACTGACCCGTGGTCTGGTCCCTTTCCATTCTTCTTTCTCCAGAGCGTTGGCGTCGGGGTGCAACGCTTCTTGGCTAAACAGGTTTTGCCAAAGATACTCCCATTTCAACCCCCGCGATGGCTGCGCAGAGCAACAAATCTCGCAGTTGTTATTGCATGGTTTTATCTCACCGGGCCCGTGGTCGCGGATGACTTTGCAGCTGGTGGAGTGTGGCTGGTTGAACCTGTCCCCATCAGCATCCTTCGGGGACTTGGACTTGGAGCTGAAGGAGAGGGCTGGTGGTGCCTCCGTGGACACTGGTTCGAGTGGTGGAATGGCGAGACATGGTGGCAGAGTGGGATTCGGTTCGTATGATGCGATACGCACGTGCAATATACCAGTGGTCATCTTCAATTCTTAGTATATCTCAAGAGGGAAATTCGCTAGAGGACGGTGCAGTTATATAGACTTTTATCCTGTTCTATTATGTCTCCCGATCTATTGTGTACTTTTAGCTATTTATACAAAAGTCATGCAACATTTCACCCCTCCATGTCGACGTCTTCTTCTTCTTCGTCATCGGTATCCGGTTCTATATTCAAAGTCGGAAGCTCATCGTCACTGTCTTCATCATCATCAGCTGCTGAGGCCCCGACTTGCAGTCCTGTTGATTCCACTCTGGTAGCAACGGATGCAGGAACAGAAACACTAGAGTTTAGCACAGACGGAGCGGAAGGCCTAGACACTGAAGGAGCAGTAGCTGGTGTTGCGCTGGCTTCTGACAATGTCACTGGAACGGTTGCAGCTGCACCCTGATCGGTAGCCACAATGCTAGACGCAGCAGGGGTTGGGAATGTCCGTTCAAGAAGCGTTGGTGTATTAGTAGACTCAAGGCGCATTTTCTTGGACATCTCCCCGTCAGACACGGCTGAGGGTCTGGCTTTTTCCGTCTCCATGGCATCACCAGGGTATGTCCTCTTGCTGTGTGCGTTCACTAGGTCTTGCGCAACTTGAGCTTCGACAGCTACCTGGTTGTGGGAAGCCACGAGGAAACGATCGAGGGTCTCTGTTGCAGGTCTGGCTGCTTCATATTTAGGTGCAGTGACCTCATCTTCTTCGTCCTCTTCTCCGTCGATTATGGACATGTTTTTCTCAGGCGCACCCAGTAGGACAGGCATCCTGGGTCGCAGAAGTCCTTCTACTTCTAACTCCGCACTGTACTCCCTGGCTAGGAACGGCATGATACTTGGGTTAGCTCTTCGGCCCTTGACAACAGGGACTGGGTTCAGGACACTAGCCATCATGGCTTCCTTGTTCTGCGTCAGAATGACCGTCCGGTCAATCTCTGCCCGTAGTGCTGGAGCAACATGCTCAGCAGGTAGCCAGACAAGTAAGATCGTAATGAGTCGGGAAGCAGCGGTGTGAAGACCATGAATTGATGCAAGATCGCGGAGTTGCTGGGCCTTCTTCACATCTGTGTTCAAGAAAGCATCCGCGTTCAAGGTACCCTGTTTGGACTTGGATTTGCCTTTTTGCTCAAAGTGTTGGTTCTGTGCCGATTTCGAGTCAACGTCTACTGGGAGGAGGTCATGGCAGCAGCCCTTGATTAACGGAGTGAGGGAAGAGATGTGTTGTTTCGTCATCGAGCGGCCGATCAAGGGAAGAAGGCGGCACAATAGGTCGTACAATGCTGTACGAACGTCTTTGTTGAAACTCTCTGCCTCGAAAATCCAGAGCGACTGCTCCAGGATGTTATGGGCGACAGGGACAACACCCGTCTCAAGGGACTCAGTCACCGTCATGAAAAGTTCCAGGCAAGCAACATGAATACGAGGCAGTTCGCTCCAGAGACTTTCGCGCTCGTCTCGACCAATCTGTGGATTCAGCTGTACAGTACTTTCGACGGTGTCGTTGCCTTCCCGGGGCACGGTGACAGATGCCAGACGGGATGTTAAATCTAGAATTGACCCTAGTGGGATATTCACAGTGGCCGCTGTCCGCATCGAGACGAAACCAGAAAGAAGACGTAGAAGATTGGTCAACCTGTTCGCTCCGGTGTGAACCCCTTGCCACCTTGGCAGACCCAAAGGATCAGATTCATAGTCCCCAGCCTGCAGGCTATAGTCATTAGGCCTTGCTACCTGGCGCAAACTGGAATCGGTGGACTCCCATTGTTCAACAACGGCTCTGAATGTATGGTCGGCCGCTCTATGAGCGGAGGAGATTGTCGAGCGGAGCGCTGCCTTCCATTCCTCGCCATGCGTATTTTTCGGGGCGCAGTTGTGAAGAGATATGAACAGTCGATGCGCCAATCGAGTGACTCCTTCCGAGAAAGACTGATCCGTTGTTCCAATGATAGTGACGAGGAGACTATGAATCTGAGCAGAAAAGGGACGCAGCACAGTTGGATGTCTTGCGATAAGCTCTGTAAGAGCATGGAGAACGGTTTCTAATAGAGTCGAGTTTGGCTTCAGTACCCTGGTTGGTTCGGATGATGGTTTCACGGAGACGGCATTCAGACACGCTGTGATAAAACCCGGCAGAGACGGCGTGGTTATTTCTCGAACCAAAGTAGGATACTGATATGTAAGGTGGAATATGCGAGTCAATGTGATAATGCAGAGTTTCCTGGTGGATGTAGGGTCCGGTTTCTACAAGAGACGAGTTTTAGCAAGCAGCCCTTTTTGGCGAACATGAATGCTCAGATGCGCAAAACCCGAAATTATAAAAAATGATGATTGAATAAAGTAGACATACCCCAAGAATGCCCAACAGTCCGCGCACCCATGCTTCACATCCACGTAGAATCTCCCATCGGCCAGCTTCTATGGTAGCCTTCACCAAGATAACCGCCGTCCATCGACCCTCGACACTGCGATCTTGGAGCAGTCCGGTCAATCGAGTCTTGAGCTTATGGACCTGAAGAGACGCATCTGACTCGGACCGTGCGCCATTCTGTGATTGAGGCGCAGATAGGACATCAGCGCAATCCCCCAAGGCCGTCGCAAGAAAAGCGGCAATCTGAGGCAGCTGATTCACGGGAGTTGTCGTTAATCGATGCGTAACGGCGCGAAGAGTGGTAAGGGACGCCATTGAGAGTTCGAGGTCCAAGATCCTATGGATATGGATAAAACTTCCGCGAGAAATTGTCTTTCTGCCCTCCCAATGCAGGAATTTGACTTTTTCGCAGCGACCTGAAGCTCTATACAGACGATACCTCGCGCGGGGAAGAAAAAATATCGAGCACAGACCATCGCAGCTCCGGCGTAAGTTACGCTTGTAATTTTGGTCACCGCGTTACCAGGTGTTAGCGGTCACAGGCCGCGCTCGGGCGGTAATGATGATCATCCCGAGGTCAGTGAGCCCGTTGGGGGATTTAGCAGGTGGTCAACTCGCGGCTCATGAAATGGTTTAAGGGCCCCCGACCTTTCTGCTGGAGTATGGATGCGAGCCTCCCTGTCATCCCCGTCTAGAGTGCTGCCCCCGCAGACAAACCAGCACAATGAGTGTGAGTCCCCTCTGATGTGAACAATTGGCCTCCTTATGTGTCCCCGGACAGTGCAAGGAGGGGAGCAAGAGCAAGCGTTGACATATGGGGCAGGGCAACGATAAGGCGCACCGCTATATCGCCGCCTTGGACGATGCCCGCTGCCAGGATAGATGGAGTGAGATTCCAGAGTTAATTAGGAAGGTCACCAAGCATGCGCCGGAAAGGAAATGTAGCATTATAACGGTCCACCAACCCCTGTTGCTCTAACCAAACGCTAACTCATGTCATAATTGATTAGGTCTTCTCCAGGTAGCCAGTGCAGAAAGCCAGATAGTGGCATATATCCATAGTCGGCCATCTACAGCAGCAACATCAAATTCTGCGTCCGCATCTACACAGCTGTCAGAATTGATACCTACACTTCTGTCGGTGATCGAAGAAGCACAAGGGACACCGCAGGATATCTTCCAGGCCCAGGTTTGCCTGGGATGGGTACATTGGGTACTCTCAGAGCCAGCATTGGCTGCTGCTCGCCTGCCGAAAGATTTCTATGCCACTGTACAGACACTTTCAGGAGAGGGAGAGGCACTGTCGCCGTGGACGGAGGTCTGCCTGGTGAAAGGATGCTACTTAAAGGGTAAGATTGCTCGGAAGAAAATGATATCCACTCTCTAACACCTACTAGGTGCGGGTCAGTCCCTCGTGTCGACACCGGATGAAGCGATGCAGACTTTCAGTTCTGTTCTGCCATGGCTCGCTGCTCTGAATCAGGCCGCAACCTTCTCTCCACAGCTTCTGTTCTGGACCGAGAAGCTTCTAGCCAAAGCGGGATTAATAGCCAGCACAGAGGCACAAGCTCAGGGACCCGGAGCGAGCGATAAGACGATCGAGTTGGCTCTCAAGTCATTTAGACTGTGGTCTGCCCATCCTAATGTAAAATCTGGGTTGGTAACTCAGAATGCGTTTCCGGTGGAATCACCGCCTCAATCTGCAGTATGGAGATCTTACTACGATCTCCTTTCGGCAATTCTTCAAAGAGGCCTGGACTATGTGCCCTCGTCAGAAGGCTCAGCACGCCTCCAGCTGGCCAGCGAATACAGGCGTGTAGAGAGCGTCTCTGAGACCAGTCTTCTGAAAGAGGTTAGATTCCCCCCTGCAAGCTCCACGGCTCCAGAGGTGGAAGCATGGGTCGAGCAGGTCATCGGGAATTGGGAAGTTCTCTGTGGGCCAGACTGGACAGATGAAGACCTTGGAGAAGGGGGCCAGAACGCACTAAGCAGGAACGTCCTCGATGTAAGTGTCAAACCATAATAGCTAACGGTCTGTCATATACTAACTTCGCCTGCAGATTCTATATCGTGCCGCTACCAAAACATACCATTCACACCTGATCCTGCGGCGTCTGTTCCACGTCCATTCTGCTCTGGCTGACTTCTACCTTGCGATGAAAGCACTGGATTCTTATGTCGAAATCGTTATGAGTGCGAAGGAGAGAGCAGAAAAAGGCGCAGAGCTGGGAGAACTCGAAGACGAAGAAGTTCTGCTGAGAACTATCTCTGAAGGCGTCCTCATGTTGTGCTCCTTGGGCGCTTTCAGCGAGGCTGAAAAGGCCAAAAAGCTGACTGATATCCTTGTGGACTGCGTCGAAAAGGATCTCCAAGGAGGATCCGCCGGCCATAAACACACCATTTCCCCACCCGTCATCGCCATGACCTACAGAGCTATTGGTATCGGCCTTGCGAATTGGGCGAGGTGGACTCCAGTCAATGAATCTCGCGATGACATTAGGGCCGAGGCTTTGGATAACCTCGAGCGGAGCATCGCCCCTGAATGGGAAGATCAATTCAACATCTCGAGCTATTTTGCGCTCTCATTACTTCTCGCCGAGACTCGAGATCTCGACGGTGCAATTGACTGCGTCAAATCAGCGTTGGCGTGGAACAGCCAGACCGTAAGCGACCATGCTATCACAGATTCGAAGAGGCTCTCCAAGGAGCGCGATCTAGTGCCACTGTGGCATCTGCTAGCGCTTTTACTCAGTGCGAAGCAGGACTTCGATATCGCCGGGCGCTCCTGCGAAGCAGCATTCGAGCAGTTCCCAGCCGCAGTCAACGCTTTCGGTCAGAACGGACAGTCTATGGACCGAGACTCTGCTGTATTTGCGAAAGCCTTGATCAACAAGCTCAGTGGACGCGAGAAAGAACGAATAATCGAGACCCGAATGACCCAACTGGCTTTGGTTGAGATTATGGACGGTCCCGAGGTTGCTCTTAACCACAGTGACCAATTATTGAGTCTTTTCGCGGCGTTGTTCGGAGAGCACGATCTGGTCGAAAAGACTACCCCGACTACCCCAACAAGACAAAACGGGACTAAGACTGAGCAACTTGAAATACCGAGAACCTCAGCTGGTAGCGTCAGAAGCTTCCGTGGTAGTATATTTGGCCGCAAGAAGCATAACCGGCAGCATGACAGCGATGCACCAACCATTCCAGCGATTGACGAAGAGCAAAACCCGCCCACGCGCTCAAGCAGGTCAGGGTCTCTACGGCATAAATTGCACAGAGCTGAGGATAACAAGTCTTCTCACCCTGGGGCCCAGCGCCGAAATTCGAAAGAAACTAATGGCATTGCATCTACTGAGCCAAAGCACGGCCCTGAAGAGCCACAGTCCCCTGAGACGGTTGGAATTGCAGTTTCGGACCACACCACGTCTCCCTCTTCTAATAACGAAAAGCAACCCCCCAAGCACCCTTTACCGCCGCCCGCTCATAACATGAATCCTCAAAAGCTGCCACCGCCAGCGGGTCACAAGACTCAACCTCCCCAGCAAGACGTGCGATTACCAACCTCGGACAGATTCGATTCGCCGACGGGTGCGGTGATACGATTCCCTGCCGTGCAGGCACAGAAGCATGCCTTGGTGATTCTCGTTAAAATCTGGCTACTCATCGCTGGTCTCTACCGACGATCAGGCCTCTTCGAAGATGCTGGCGAAGCTTGTGAAGAAGCGTCGAAGCAGGCCTCCCGGTTTGAGGCCTTGGTTGCATCTCAAGAATCCTCTGCAAAAACCTTCTCAGAACGTTCCTGGGGAACTGTCAAGAGCTCTGAGGAGCTCTGGGGAGACGTCGAAGCTGAACGCGGTGCCATCTCACTCGCTCAGGGACTTCCGCATGAAGCGATTAGCCACCTGGAGAGTGCATTGATGCGCTTCCCGGATCACCCTAAGGCAACGATTCTGTTAGCCAATTTGCTTCTGGATATATGGGATGAGAAGATTCCGGCTGAACCACGATCTCCTGGCCTTCAGCCCGACTTCGCGGATCTATCACTTTCAGATTATGTGAAGCTTCCGGGTGTTTCAGAAAAGAACGGTACAACAGGTCCATCTTCTGGCGCGAACGGGCAATCCAAGCAGACACCTCAGCGCGAGGTCCAGCCAGCAGAAAAAGATTCTCCTCAGAGTCTTGGCCGTCTGGCTGCTCGTGACAGGGCCTATATGCTTGTTTCTACGCTCACTAAGCTGGGCACGTCATGGGACAATTCCGAAGCGTGGTTTACCTTGGCCAGGGTCTACGAGGCCGGAGATCAGCTGGAGAAGGCAAAAGAGGTACTGTGGTGGGTTGTTGAGCTAGAGGACCGAAGACCTGTCCGGCATTGGTGGGATCTGGGCTCCGGCGGTTATGTCTTGTAACACCGTACATATTTTTTGGCATTAACTCCTTACTTCTGAACTGCTTATAGCCTCTGGGTCAGTATTGTCGGATATGCAGCTTTTTGATTCCAGGTTCTCGCTGCATAGAGTTTGATGGGAAAAGCGGATACCACAGTTTGTCCGTAGCGTTTAGTGAAATTGATCTAGCAGTTGCACATATATACAATTCTCCGACAAACCTCAGCAATCTAGACACCCCGCTAGTAGAGAACGGAATGACAGGTTGAGATGCCTTCCTGGGGGGAAATTTATCGCTGAGCAGCGACTGGAGTCCAGGCCTCGAGCTTCGGCCGCGTGCTGGTCCCAATGTCAGTCAATCCCTGCAATATAAGGCCATTGGTATCATAATCGAGGTAAACTCACGTCGAGTATGGCTTGTAAGCACCACGGCTGAGGGTGAGGTTAGGCCTGTGCTCAGGCAACTCCCAAGAACGGATGCCAGTCTGCATGAACCTGTCCACTGTTGGGGGAGCGTCAACCATGTAGGACAGCCATGCGTGCCTAATAACCCGTTATATCAGCATTCCACCTCCGTATCTCAGTTCCATTTTCACGCAGGAGGCATCCTCACCAGCCGGGCTCGATCTGCGAGGGGTCATATTCCTTCTCCTTGTAGTCGACCCATCGTGTCCGGACTAAGTGGCCCGTATCAGCTCACAGCACCGCCAATTCGATTTCACTTCCTCCCATCTCCTACTTACGGGGAAGCTCCTCCTCGAAGTTCTCGTAGTACTTGTTGCCGTAGCGGTCGGTCGCAATCAAGGTACCGGCCTTGGTATCACCTGTCGCTTCGGTCAGCGGGGGAGTTCGTCCAGACGACCAATTGCTCCAGCAAACTAACCAATGTACTGTATTCATCGAAGAGAGATCTCGCGGTTAACCCTGCTGTTCCGATTGACTCGTTTCGTCTGACGTCTGCTGTGAACCTACCTGCATTTGGTGGCCATATTCCTGTACAGAATGCGCGTAAGCAGGGCATAACCCGTCACAAGGGACTTCAAACAAACCTTCAGGCCAATCCTTCTCAGGTTCCGCAGCGTACGGAGAATGGTCGACATCTTCGCGGTGTGTAGCCTTGAAAGCGTCGTTCGATGGAGAGAGTCGTGAGGTCGAGCCGGAAACACTCGAGCCAGAGCGGGATTGCAGCGCTGCTCGGTCGGGCCTAGCGCGCTGTCGGATTTGTTATGTTTGCAGTGATTGGCCAGAGATCCGCCGCGAGCGAGATAGAGGAGCTTAGCGCATCGTTTCGATAGTCAAGATCGATAGTTAATTTGGATGCAGGCCTTGCTGTGATCGAGAAAAGAGCATTGGCCTGGGAACATGATGTTCCGTCGGATTGGAGGGCATTGCTTCCGCTGCACAGCGCGGCGCTCTGTGGCTCCAAGAGGAGAGCTTGCGGGTCGCAAATTCTCGGTCTATACCAGCTCCCATGCAGCTGCTGCTTCGACTGCGTCGCCATTAGGCGGGCTGACGGTCGAATTGGACCGTATCGCGCCTCGTTTTGAAGTGTCGGCCTCACAGATCACAATCCTAGACTCTCCAAGCTCATTTTACAAGACATTGAAGGTTCGTCGCGAGGTTGCGATGCCGATAGAATACGGACCGGCTTAACTGACTTCTGTCTGTAATAGGACAAGATACGACATGCGAAGCGGCGCGTGTATCTTTCGACTCTATATATTGGCAAGACGGAATTCGAACTCATTGAAACCCTCGATCAGGCGCTCGAGGCCAACCCGCAGCTGCAAGTGTCGATTCTAACCGATGCCCTCAGAGGCACTCGCGAAACACCCAACCCATCATGCGCTTCACTACTTGCTTCGTTAGTATCGAAATACGGGGCAGATCGAGTGGAGATACGGATGTTCCATACACCAAACCTGACTGGCATGAGGAAGAAATGGATACCGCGACGGATAAATGAGGGTTGGGGCTTGCAGCACATGAAGCTGTACGGCATTGATGATGAGATTATACTTTCTGGGTGTGAGCTCCCGTTGCGAAATGTATTCGATATCAGCTAATATATTCCATCCAGAGCGAATCTTTCAGATGATTACTTCTCCAATCGTGTCGACAGATATCATGTCTTCAACTCCAAAGAACTGACGGACTACTACGCCCGCATCCATCATGCGGTCTGCAGCCTCAGCTTCCAGATCCTGCCAGATCCCCACAGCCATGCGGGATATCTGATGGACTGGCCAGCTGCAAACATGGGTCCTTCGCCGTTGGACGACGCGGAAGATTTTATATCCTGCGCGGCGACGGTTCTTCATCCTCTTATACAGCCATCGGACTCAAAGTCACTCGTCCCCTCAAACTCTTCAAAACCCACATACGTATACCCGGTAGCACAATTCACGCCCCTACTAAAACCCGATACCTCTACCGAATTTCCGGCGGTGACCACGATTCTCAGTCTTCTTTCAAGATCCCCTCCTCTGGCTAATTCTCGCTGGCTCTTTACGGCTGGCTATTTCAACATCCATCCCGTGCTATCCTCGCTCTTGATAGCGAGCACATCCTCCACCCCGCAAGCCCCCTTTCGGACGCAGGGAACTGTCCTTACGGCGTCTCCCTGGGCCAACGGCTTCTACGGCTCTCCTGGAGTCTCCGGTATGCTGCCGGCAGCTTACACTCATCTCTCTGCGCGCTTCCTCGACAGGGTCGCAGAAGCTCAGAAAACAAGCTCCATCCAGCTCAAAGAATGGCGCCGCGGAACAGTTGGCGAACCTGGTGGCTGGACCTACCACGCCAAGGGTCTCTGGATCACACTTCCCAAGGAAGAACACCCCAGTCTAACCTTCGTCGGGAGCAGCAACTACACGAAACGCTCTTACAGTCTCGACTTGGAAGTTGGTGCCTTGGTAGTTACCGAAGACGAGGCCTTGAAGAAGCGGCTACATGAAGAAACGGAATGGCTGCAGAAAGACGCACAGCCTATCTCGAGAGAAGATCTGAGGCAAACAGAAAGACGGGTTGGATGGAATGTCCGGCTCGCCATGTGGATCGTGGAGAAGGTGGGAGGCGCTTTGTGATCGATCCATTTTCTTCTCAAAGAGCAACGCATAGACAGACGGGCGGACATTGGCGACATACTTGTATAGTATATACCTCGATAGCAATGAGTAGATGCTAGTTGTACGATACACATTTGTATAATTACGTGGACTGAAATAAGAGATATGCCATCCTCTTTTGTTTCAAGAACATAACTGTGGTATGTATTCAGAGCTAATGAGAGTAATACTATACTGCAAGATGCAGTATCAAGATCTAATTCGTAATAAGACGGGAAACCAAGCAGAGATGCATTCCGGAAGAAGAAAAGAAAAAAAACGCCTCGGACCCAATTTTAGTTCCACGTTGATGATCGTCCAATTCATTCATTTGGTTTTAAACGTTCCCGGATACTTTCCCAGGGACTCTGGCTGGGCCCAAGCCCTGTCTGACCTCGTCTAGCATCTTGATGCCGATGGCTTCGTTGCCGTTCTTGCCTCTCTTTGCCTTTGCGCCTTTTCTTCGGGTCTCCTTAGAGCGGTCGGTCCATCCGGACAGGAAGCTGTCCATGACATCGTCAAAGTCGCTGCGTAGAGGGACGTTTCCGCTCTGAGAGACGAAGCTGGGAGCCTGGGAGACGCCCGTGACACCGGTCATGCCAGTCATACCACTGACCATGGACATGCTATCTTCGTATTCTTCGCCTTCCTCGTCTAGAGAGTAGAGAGCTTCGACCTTCTCGAATCTGTCGTCGAGAAGTCGCAGTCCTTCGGTTCGAGCAAGGGAAGAGGAGGTCATGGAGTATGCGGAGGGGTTTGTCATGGCACCCTTGCGCTTCTTTCTTCGAACGGGAGTGCCGCCAGCGGTGAACATGGTGGATGCAGCAGTTCGTCGCTCAGATTCCGTTGGCGCTGCCGGGGTAGCCTTGGACTTGGAGTCTTTCTTGAACTTGGCGAATTCACGCATCCAGTCCCCATCTTCTGGTTTCATATCGGGAACCGGAGCACCTTCGCTGGGTAACTCCCCTGGAGCCGTTTCATCGTGAGATGAGTCTTCTTGAGCTTCGTCCTTTGGCTTGGAATCAGAGACGCTCTTCTGAACAGGAGCCTTCTCTGTAGCGTCCGACTCCCAGCCATCGTCCTCATCGTCATTATCAAACAGGGAGTCCTCCCACTCTGCAGGGTCAACCTCCTCTCCCTCTTTCGTAAGATCGCCGAAAATATCATCGTCCTCGTCAACATACGCCTCGTCCTCAAGAGCTTCCAGCACTTCCCGCAGTCGAGGGTCCATGTCTGGCTTGAAACCCGCGATCACATCGGGAACATCCTGTTGGTCCTGGTATGTAGGCTTTTTTACGTACGAAGAAGCAGTCGACCGGCCATCATATACAGAGCCATATTCCGAACCATAGACGCTGGCGCCTCCAAACTCACTCACGGAGTCATCAAGCGTCAGATCGTCCCGGAGCGCATCCTCGAGCTTCTTTCCCTTGCCCTTTGCTTTTGGCTGCGCGACTTCGATGAAGTACGAGTTTCCACCGCCACCCCCAAGTTCGCGCAGATGCTGCATGTAATCGTATCTGGTGTCATCGTAGAAAATTCCATAGTTCGCCGCTTCACCCTCGTTCTTGCGGACGCTGGAAGTGTCGAGTTCTTGTTCGAGATCCGCAAGGTGCTTGATCGGCTTGGAGGAAGACGACTCGCCCGATTCCGACGTCGCGCTGTTACGTGGTTTGGAGACAGGAAAGAGGATGCGGTCTTGCGCCTCCGGATCGTGGATTAGCGGGTCATTCTGCGATCGATGGAAGAGCTGATAAGTCGTAGCAGACTTTTTATTGCTGGAAAAGAAACGGGGTTAGCATCAGGACAAGAATTTGAATTGACGATAAACATACATCCACTGCTTCTTCGGAGCCATTTTTGCGTAAATGACGGCTCTACCGGTCTTGTTGGGAGTTCGTGTCGTTGTCTTCAGGAAATAATTTCATTTTTCGAGTGGGATGTTAGAAGTCACGTGATTATTATCTTATCGGTCTTTTCTACAAGAAAAAAACTACGCACAACAGACGGATTTCGTAAATTCAAATAAAAATGACCCAGAAGTAGTAGGAATCCAGAATTATTTGTCGTCTGGTCTATTTTGTCATATATAACTAGTTCCTCAGAGTATCCAATGTGTAAGTCGAACCGGATGGGGAATGGCACAGCTGACTAATTTCGTTATCTTATCCAGCGGGAGGGGAAGTTCAGATTTCAAATTCACCATTTATTTTGCCTCCGCGCCTGTCCACAACTGCCGGAGAGCACGTCCATCGATTCTCTCCAGAAGGACATTGAGAACCAGATACTCGCAGGTGATACATCCTGTCCGTCCGTCACCATGGTTCTTGCAAAGTCCAAAAACTCCGTGGGGCTGGGTAACAGCCTCATGAACGATCGCTTCGGCAAAGGAAAGGCATCGGCGCAGAAGAAAGTCTCTCACAACCAAGCAATCGCCCGTAAGGGTGCGAATGGCGAAACCTACCTCACCAATGCACCCAAGGAGGCATCATGGGTGAAAATGCGCAGTATTACCGAGCAGGCGGCGCTGGATGAATTTTTAAGCACCGCTGAACTTGCAGGCACCGATTTCACCGCCGAAAAGATCAACAATGTCAAGATCATTCACTCCGATCAGAAGAATCCCTATCTCCTTTCTGCCGCCGAAGAGAGGTCAGCTGTCAAGAAGCAGCAGAAGAATAGAAACCGCCTTACAGTCCCCAGAAGACCAAAGTGGAATGAGAGGACAACTCGCGAGCAGCTCGACGAGATGGAGAGGGAGAGTCTCCTTCAGTGGCGGCGTGGTCTTGCAGAGCTGCAGGAGAATATGGATCTGTTGATGACACCCTTCGAGCGTAACCTTGAAGTTTGGAGACAGCTGTGGCGTGTCATCGAACGCTCCGACCTTGTCGTGCAGATTGTCGATGCTCGAAACCCTCTCCTCTACCGTTCAGAGGATTTGGAACAATATGTGAAGGAAATTGATCCTAAGAAGCGCAATCTCTTGCTTGTGAACAAGGCAGATATGCTGACGCCCAAGCAACGAGAGATGTGGGCCGACTATTTCGAAGAGAATGACATTAGCTATCGGTTCTTCTCCGCGCACCTTGCCAAAGAACGCAACGAGGCCAGACTTCTCGAGGAAGATGGGTCTGAGAGCGAAAGCGGAGATGAAGACGAAAAGTTGGCAGAAGCAACCGAAAAAATCCGTGTCCAGGAGAAGGAAGAGGAAAACGAGGAGTGGTCAAGTGAGGAGGACTTGGAGGAGGAGGTTGGCGGAGCGAAGATTCCAACGGGCTCCAAGGATTATAGGACACGCATCCTCGATGTTGAAGAACTGGAGGAGCTCTTCCTTTCCAATGCTCCCGACCGTCTCCAGAGTGACGACCCAGAGCAGCAGCAAAAGGACAAGACGACGATTGGACTTGTTGGTTACCCTAACGTCGGTAAATCTAGCACTATCAACGCCCTTCTAGGAGCTAAGAAAGTCTCTGTCTCTGCCACCCCCGGAAAGACGAAGCACTTCCAGACTCTTTACCTGTCTCCGAATCTCCTTCTCTGTGACTGTCCTGGTCTGGTTTTCCCTAATTTCGCTACTACTAAGGCGGAGTTGGTCGTCAACGGTGTCCTGCCTATTGATCAACAGCGTGAGTTCACCGGCCCAGCTGGTCTGATTGCGCACCGTATTCCAAAGCACTATCTCGAGGCCGTCTATGGAGTGAAGATCCACACCAGACCGATCGAAGAAGGCGGTACAGGTATACCCACTGCCAGTGAGGTTCTTCGTGCGTACGCCAGGGCCCGAGGTTTCTCTACCCAGGGTCTGGGACAGCCAGATGAGTCTCGTGCTGCAAGGTACATCCTGAAGGACTACGTTAATGGAAAGTTGCTCTTCTGTCACCCGCCGCCTGCTTCGTCGAAGGAGGAAGCCGAGGAGGGCAAGGAGCGGATGGATCCTCTCGAATTCAACGAGGGCCACTACGATATTGCGAATCTGCCTGCCAGACGGCAAGCTATGATCGCGAAGGCTGCGGCGTCTGAATTGGATGGTGCTGATGATGCCGCCTCCGACGTCACGTCTCTTGCTGCGGCTCCCCCCGTCCCAGAAGGCCCACGCTCGCGTAAGATTGACAGTGCCTATTTCGGACCCCCATCGCTGAGGTCGGCCGGACATTTGACGATGCCATTCAACCACCAATATACGGAGCAAGGTTCTCAGCAACGGAGACAGCTGACTGGCCGAAAGGAGCGGCAGATGATCGCTTTGGAAAGGGGTGTTGATGTGTCGGAGGTTAGAGGTTCGTCGAAAAAGCACTTTAAAGGCGGAAAGAAGAAGGCCAAGAAAACAAGAACCGCCACTGCTGATGATGACTATTGATGCCAGTCACTCGCTGGCGAGTGCTCTCGTTTGTCGCGGAGGTTCTAATCCTGTTTGTTCAAATATGCTGCAAACCAGGTCGTGAGGTTTATGAATTAGATTTTCTTTTTGTTACGCGTTAGGACTACGTTCGGGCTATTTCTCGCCCAGTTCATGCGAATATATACACTGCATTTCCATGTGGAGTTTTGATATGTCTGAATTTATCGATTTTGACTTTGATTCCAAATCTAGAAGGTATACTCCGGGGCTTTATACCGGGAAGTAGCCACGAGCGACAAGTTCCTACTTAGACCATTAAGGATACACAATGCACGGAGAAAGGTCATAATACATAGCAGACTACTTCGAACCTCCTACAGCACCATATATGTCATATTACATCGCATCAGTACATGTGTTCTCAGAAGGGATTAACCCTGTCCTCAAGAAAGCTCGTATCCAGTCGACCAGAACGGTCAGCTCGCAGCAGTCACTCTATCACCCGAGTCGACTAAAGGGTTCTTTCATACGCCCTCTGCGTATTGATTTCAATGGAATGTCATCCATGATATCCAACATCCTAAGTATCCTCCCGACATGGCTGAAGCCTTTTAGATCAGAAATCATCCAAAACGCCACACCTTTGTCCATTGATCAGCCTATCGACGAGGAGACAGTACCCGAATATGACTCGACAGAGTATTGTCCGGTAGGTCCCGGAGACGTATTCCACGACCGTTATAAGATGGTGGCCAAGGTAGGTTGGGGAGGCTCGTCGACTGTGTGGTTAGCCCGTGATACAAAGCGGTATGGAAGGCCACACTGTGTTGTTAAGCTCAGCTTATGTATTAACTGATAAACAACAGACATATCTTCCAACGTCCCCGTTTCGTTGCAGTTAAGGTACATAACAGCGGTGGCGGCAACAGCACTGACGCCGCTGAAGAACGGAGTCTTGAAGAGTATATTGCCCTCAGGAATCGGCAGCATCAGGGCCATGCATTCATTCGGACCCATATTGATGCGTTCGAGGTACCCGGTCTGGGCAGGTGGCATTTATGTCTGGTCTATGAGCCTATGAGGGAGCCGATTTGGCAGCTTCGGGAACGATTCCCTGGCGGGAGGTTCCCTCCCGCCTTGGTCAAGGCGTATTACTTTATTCTGCTTCATGGGTTGGACTATTTACATTCAGAGTGTGGGGTAGTGCATACTGGTGAGACACTGGACAACATCATGAAGTGCCCATGTGATTTAATCGACTGATAATCAAAGTAGACCTGAAGCTTGAAAATATTCTTGTGAGCTGCGAGAATCCGGCCACTATCAAGCAGTTTGCTGAGAAGCAAATGAAATGTGGCATGCAAAGAAAGATTGGTTCAACTGGTCGTGCTGTCTATCTCTCTGTAGGAGACTTTGGAGCACTGAACATTGGCTCCTTACGTCTCCTTGTACCTGTGATCACCGATTTTGGACATGCACAGCGGCTTCCATCTGGCGCTTCTGGCTTTGCCGCTATACAGCCGGATCAGTACCGCGCTCCTGAGGTTATCTTGGGTTGTGGTTGGACATATAGCGCAGATATATGGAATCTTGGACTTCTGGTAAGCTAAACTGGGCATTATGCTACCATCCAAAGCTCATTCCAGCCTGCCGCTTACACAACTGTGCTATCAGATGTGGAATCTCCTGGAAGGCAAAGACCTGTTCAACCAGGTACACGACGATCAGGGGCGTTACAGTAGCTGGATACATCTTGCCGAAATGGTGGCCGTGCTAGGTCTTCCACCACGACGACTGCTGGACCTGTCAAATGAACGGCGGAACTATAAGTGGCAGCAGCCGATTGAGAATCCAGCAAGAGAGCTCTGTTACAGGCCGCGAGAATACTTTGGGGGTCCTTTCTTTGATAGAAATGGTGGGCATATTGACTTGTAAAACGTCATCGTCCTTGAACAGACCAGTTGACTGAATACTAGGCGTTTTCTTGAATAAAAAGCTCATCCCAAACTGCAAGCTGGAAGACACTCTTCCATCTCTGTCGGCGGAGGAAAGGGCCATGTTCTTAGAGTTCGGACGGAACATGCTACGATGGGCACTCGAGGAGAGGAAGACCGCAGGGCAACTTTTGAGTGATCCTTTTTTTGACGGGCTGTGCGAGTAGTAGTGAGCGGGTTTTGGGTTTCAGGCGCATGGGTAGACGATGTCCTATAATTATAGATTCGAGAAGGCAGGGTCGGTAGAATATATATATAGACCCTTTTGTGTTATGGGCTCCTTCTAAACTTGCACAATTGGCGCAAATCTCAAGGCCAAACACTATTTGTCCGAACTCGGATTTAGCATGTAGCTAAAGGTATTATATTTCTCTTGATTCAGGTCTGAGTGGTGCTTAGTGATCGGGTCAACGGCTACGGCTCAATATATAAATTTTCATAGATCCTGCTAAAGCCCTTGAAGTAAACATTGCAAAGACGTAAAAAGGAGAGAAGTAATAAGAGGATAGACATATCACCCCTCACAAATGGCTGATCCGCGGCTTGAATCCCTTTGCCGTCAATAGTCGCTCGGACTGTTCCTTCTGCCACTTCAACTTCGCACCAACAAACTCCTTCCGGGAGTTATTCTCCCTGCGACCCAGCTGCTGCAGGTGGACTTCATCGGGGCCGTCCGCAATCCGCAGTGTTCGGATCAGAGCCCAGAGATACGCCAGGGGCGTATCCTGCGAGACACCAGCGGCGCCGAAGGCCTGGATGGCGCGGTCGATGACGGTCAATGCGGTCTGGGGAACGAGCACCTTCGCCTGGGCGATTTCCTTGAGGGCGGATTTGGCGTCGCCGTTGTCGATCTTGATGGCGGCGTTCAGGACGATGAGACGCGCGGAGTCGACTTCGAGACGCGACTTGGCGATCCATTCGAGGATGACGCCGTGCGAGGAGAGGGGCTTTCCGAACGTCTTCTTGCGCTCGTCGTTGACGCGGGCGATGAGCCATTCGATGGCGCGCTCGGCGGCGCCGATGGTGCGCATGGCGTGGTGGATGCGGCCGGGACCCAGGCGGCCCTGGATGATTTCGAATCCGCGGCCTTCGCCGAGGACCATGTTCGAGACAGGAACGCGGACGTTCTTGAATGTGATGTGGCCGTGGCCGTGAGGGGCGTCATCGTACCCGTAGACCGTGAGCATGCGGTGGACGGTGATGCCGGGGGTGTCGGAGGGGACGAGGATGACGGATTGCTGCTTGTACTTGTCCGGGTTGGAGGCGTCGGTCTTGCCCATGACGATGTAGAGCTTGCAGCGAGGGTCACCGGCTCCGGAGGACCACCATTTCTGTGATTACGTGTTAGTATATATCTTCATTTTGATCCCTTTGCAGATAGAAGAGAGTAGGTTCGAATCACGTACTGAGCCATTGAGGACGTATTCGTTTCCTTCACGACGGATGTCGAACTGGATATTGGTCGCGTCACTTGAGGCGATATCCGGTTCGGTCATCAGGAAGGCAGAGCGAATCTTGCCGTCGAGCAGAGGGGCCAGCCACTGCTGCTTCTGAGCGTCGTTGCCGTACTTGGCCAGGACTTCCATATTGCCGGTATCAGGGGCAGCGTTGTTCGTTGCCTGCGTATATCAGTCAGTATGATCCAATGGAAACAAAGCCGTCACCACGATAGAATAGAACATGTTATCCAGAAGTCCTAAAATGACAGAACAGATAGATAGATAGAAGAAAGAATATGCCATGCAAACCCACCTCTGGCGCAACACCACTCTTCCCCAAATACTCCGCCATCAAGCCATATTCGAGATTCGAGAAGCCGGCACCCTGACTGAAATGGTTCTTCGGCAGGAACATGTTCCACAAGCCCAGCTTGCGCGCCTTGTCCTTCAGCTCCTCCATGATGGCCGGGTTGGTGGTCCAGCGCTGCTGGCCTTCGCCCAGCTGTTCCCGGAACACGGCCTCTGCGGGGATGCATTCTTTCTCGACGAATTCTTCGACCTGTGTAGAGGGGGATTGTTTAGCTCTACATGCTGGAATAGAGGTAAACAAAGAAAGACGTACCAGATCCAAGGTCTTCTTCGCCCGCTCGCTGACGAACGGCTGCGCGATAGGCGGGATCTTCGAGGAGGCGGAGGCCGACATGGTGAGACAAGATGTTATTCTCGCAGGAGCTCAGATAAGAGTGATCAGACAGATAGATATATAGATAGATAAAGATCACCACTCCCCCGCAGAATCAAAGCAGTTCAGGAACCGTTATAAATACGACTGGCTTCCCCGGGTGCTGATCTCGACCCGCGGGGAGTTGCGCTGAAGCTGGTGTGGAGTAGCCGAGCTGGGCCTGGAGGAAACCTCGGCTGATTCTGCGGAGCGGGCGTTGTTCTCTTCTCCGTCTCCGGATGATATGATCGCTTTCCATTAATAGAATCATATTTTAATGCAAGGATACGTTATTGGAAGTCAGTCATGGCCATTAATGTCTTGTATTATTAACTAATTATATCCTTCTGCTCGTTGCATGCGACTTGGATACCAGGAGATTGCAATGGGCGCATCGCATATATCTCCGCATTGTTATTGTCCTCGGCGAGTCTCCGAGGTCTTTTACTAACCAACAAGTAGTTAAATACGAGCAAAGAGAAAGCCAAGGGCTTAACGGCTTAAGTACCAGAAAACAAAGTAACTACCCACGGTTTCTGATGAAGGCTCAGCTTCAAAATAAAATCCAAGCAATCCACTTTTCATTTCATCGAATCTCATATGATACAAGTCCTGCTAAACAAAAACAAAAGAGAAGCAATAGTCGTCATCGCAGGTATTAAAAAAGATACAACCAGAAAGACTCAATCGGGAGCAACCGTCAACTGGAACTCTTTGGAACCGAAAACCCTTCCGATGAGGCCGCATCTAACATCAACTAAGCAACCAACGGCGAACTGACTGACAACTGGTGTAATGTAACAGTCCGCACAATTGCGGTAGCACGGCTCATTGTCACAATGCAGTTCGGCCTCAGAAGGGACAGAGTCCAGAAGCAGCAAGACCACAACCTAACCCCGTATCGAAGTTCATGCCCATCCTATCCGTTCCCGTGTAAAAAGACCCAAAAAGAAAGCTAGCTGTTCCAATCCCGATCCAGGAAAAGGACGTACCAAAAGAAAGCGAAAAGAAAGCCCAGAAACCCAAGATACGCAGATGCACGCAAGCACGGTAACAACGGTCAATCATGGTTTGCTACCAGCGCAGAACCCAATCCATGACGCAATACTTCAAAGCAAGTTGTTCGTTTCCGTTGCTGCTTCATGCGAGGGTCTGTTCTCGAGGCGCAGAAGCCTCCTCGGCCGCTGAGGACTGCTCGTAACTCTTCTTGCTCATCTTGGTGAAGAGGGACTGTGGCTTGCCGGCGCTGTAGCGAGGAGAAGAACTGTTAGTCTCTTGGATTCTCCTTCAAGTGCATATGCACGGAATGGTAAGTGGGCGGAGACTTACTTCTTGAACCGCTTTCCCTTCAGGTCGCTCAGCTTCTTCGTGCAAGGACTCTGGATGCCATCTGATGGCGACACGTAGGTTCCCTGGGGCCTGTGGTTGGGTATGTTAGACGCTATCTATCTCCCAAAACGATTTGGCAAAAGCAGTGGGAAATCATACTTCTCCTCAAGGGACTGAAGGTGTGTATTGGTCGGACGGTCAGCCAGGGGCTGAGTCTGCGCAGCGGTCGTAGCGTCCATTGTGATGATGTGTTTTGAAGAAGAGGAAGCGAAAAGCTCGAGATGACTTGAGGTCCAATACCCCTCGTATGCTCAATGACGCAAGGAAGATATAGCTCAGGGCTTAGCGAGAGCGAAGATTGAGTTTGACGAGGTTCGTTTCGTACAAGAATCTTCGTGCGGTGATCGCTGGCGAGAGAAGTACTGGAAGGGTTTGTTCGTAGATCTCGACTCCGAGGGGGTAAGTAGATGATGATGAATTCAGAGTAGCAAAGCAAAAACAAGAAGTCCTCGCGATGGAATTTGTATTCGGCGTTTTGTTTGGCAGCAGGCAACAAAAAATGCGACGAGTGGAGAGGCCTGAGTTTATCGGGATAATAATAATCTACTAATACTAGTAGTGACCTAGAGCCGGGAGAAAAACAAGGGCCGATTGTTGTCTGGGCAACGCAGCGCAACGCTTTTCCAGCAATGTGGAGAGCGCGGGTCGAGAACAAAACATTTGGATTCTAGTGCCCTGTAGGGTCCAAGGGCCCGATCGCCCGGAACGACATCAAGTCAATTTCTTGGTGGCTTGTTTCTAGAATTTGCCTTTGTTTACGTGGGACCAACATGGGTGACGTCGAGTGATCGTCCTGATGATCCTCGTTGTTTCGTGTTTATACTCGTAGTGGGATAGTAGTCTCATTATGCATTAGCTGCTGGAGTTTAGTGTACAGAAACGCCTCATTAAGAAGACAAGGATCGGAAAATAAACAATCGCCCAGCCAGCCTAGTGGCGGGCGAGTATATACTATGACAGTGGCTGTTCCGCGCCACGATGGTAAACATACAGGGGTATATGGTGTGTATCTATGTGCTTGGACCACAGTAGACGGCAGCATATCCCAACACCAGCAGGGGCTGTCGAGATGTCGTCCAGGGCGACTCCCTTCTGCCCTGTAGGAACAGTCTCTTCAGCACACTTTGTGAGTCATACCTCGTCAAGTGCAGGGTTGGCGGTTTACCAACCCGTCAATTGCCGAAAGCGGGTGGGCATAGTGCAACATCGCCAGCGTGAGATTGTACCCACAGACGAGGTCGAATGTGCGATGATTGTTCATCAAGCTTATGCCGGATGCACGGGATCGCCAACTCGCCTTTTGCAACATGAGACGGCAAGTGACTCATGGAAATGCCGGTTGAGTCAACGAGATGAGTCCATGCACGGATCCCGATATTGTTTTGGAACGTGACATCCCAGGAACCAGGAAGACTTTAGCCATGCACGGCTCGGTCTTTCCAGCTCCTAATGTAGTTCACGTCTGATTGTGCAGCTAGGGGGGTGGCCGTACATGTGAAGGCGAGAGTAGTTGTTGTGGCGACTGCAACTCCTCCGGCTCAACATCATCCGGGCGTCCGCTCAGCGTAGGCGGACTGCTACCAGGGCGGAAAGTAGGCGGATCAGGAGTAGGGACCCTAGAGGACTCAGGAGTGAGACGCATCTTCCCATCCCCGTCAGACGGGCTCCCTGTGTCCGAAGACGGCGTAGGAGGCGAATAGGCAATAGTTGGACTGATAGGGCCATTCCGCGAATCCTGAGAATCCTGAGAACTTTGTGAATCTTGGGAATCTTCAGAAATATTCCTCCGGTGACGGCCTTTGCGGTCATAAGAAGACGGAGGCCTAGTCGACGTAGGGCTTGTGGAAGGGGACCCGAAAGAAGGAGACGAGGACCGTAAACTGTAGGACCGGGATCGGACCATATTCTGGACAATGGGAAATTCCATGTAGCTCCCCACCACGTTGCGTGAGAACAGCACGAGGCCAAAACAGATCAAAACGAATATGCTCTGGATAACAGATATCCGCTTCTGGAATACAATCTCGTCCGCCAAGACGCCCAGCTGCGAAGCCATTGACTGAATCTCTTGGTGATACTGAATGCGCTGGTGCTCGAACTGGACAGCAACTGACGTCCACACGTGATCATACTGCTCACGGAACTCCTTCAGTTCGTTGAGGACGGTCGTGTTGAGATTCTCCAGAAACGTCGTCGTTTTAGCCAGCTGGCGCTTCTCGACCTTGTTGAACGCGTCACGCAGTATGCGAGATTGCTCCTCGATATAGAGGAGAGAAAGAGAGGAATTCGACTCCAGCATCTGCAACCGCTTGTTGACAGACTTGAAGAAAGACTCCTGAGTAGTCGGGTTGGCAGCCGGCGGCTGTGGAACAGTAGCTTTCACCGGCTCTGGAGGAACATTCTGCTCTTCTTTCGTTGCCGTCACAGTTGGTCTGCTGTCCGTTTCCGTTTGGATATCTTGCTCACTTCTGTCCGTCTGGGTTGACCAGCTCGAAAAACTAGCAGGACTAGGCCCCGGCTTGTCGGTCCTTTTCTGCATGTCGCCTGCTATCTCTGAGGCGTCACCCATGAATACGGTGCTGTTGGTTGCATCGCTCGAAGTCAAAGTGCCATTGGTGCTGGTGGGAGCCTGGACGACGTCCTCAGCCTTTCCTGAAGGCAGAGGTGCCTCGTCTATAGTGCAGACATCAGTACCTGCCACAAGGAACCCCAACACAGGTTCTTCCGTCTTTTCCACCGGACACATCCTGGGATCAGTAGCATTATGTGAAATCACCGCATCAGTGGCATTCGCAGCTGGCGTAGGCTCAACAACTGCTGCGCCCTGGTCCGTCCCTGTCGGTTGAACGACAGCAGGCTCCTCAGCTTGCTCAATAGCCTCGTCAACAACCTCTTCTTCACCACGCCCAATGTCACCCTCATGTTTATACTCTTCCAGCATGGTGGTCCCGTGGATCCTGACCAAACTGACCGGACAGTAGAACTCGTTTCCGTAATGCGTCAGGAACTCAATCTTGACATACCGCGCCCAGATAAGGGGATTCTCCACGGCAAACGCCTGGATCTCGCGGGTATTCCGGGCTTCGTAGACACCTAGTTCTTTCCACTCCTTCGCCGGATAGCGATCAGAGACACTGACCCTGAAGGTGCGGAATATTGAGCTGAAAAATTCATAGTTTGCCAGGACAATGGTATCAACGAGGATATCATCGCATAGTTCCAGGATGAGAAACTTGTCCTTAGCCCGGCATTCGTTCAGCATGTAACTGTCCTTGTTCTCAATAAGCACGGAGGATGAACCCGTGCACTGCGGATTGGTCTTCAGGACGGTGGCAGCGCAGTCGAACGAGGCGTAGTTGAACCTCTCTTTGCAGGTGGTGCCAGCATCTTTCCTTCGTGCAGTGCCCCTTCGCGACACGCCTTCAGCGGCAGCATCGCCAACCGTGCCTTGATGGACGTGCCCAGTGGCTGCTTCTCCGTCAGCAGACGTCTTGGTTCCCCATGCCGTAGGGGTAGCGCTCTCGGGCGCCCCAGCGCCAAAGCCGGCAAAATCCAATTCGATCTCTGCGTCTTCTCCCAGTGAATCAAGAGCGTTGTTGATCCCAGTCGGTCTGCGTCGGTTCTCCTGGCCCCCCGCGACCCCTTGTCTATGTCGGCCAACATTCTCCGCCGACTGACCTACACGGGCCAGATTCTGCTTCTTCCAGTCCTCAAAGGACAGGAAATTCGAATTATCCAGCGGCGAGTCCGTATCCAGCTCATGATCCGTAGCTCCCGTGCCAGTAGGGTTGTTATCAGAGCCCGAGGAAGTCGTCGACGCAGTGACTGTCGTCGAAGCAGCCGCACCTCGATCTCCATCTCCATCCCCATCCCCATCCAGAAGAGCCTTCCCTCTTCCCCATCGCGTCTCCAAGCACACGGGAAGTTCAAACAGCTCCGCCTGAGATATCTTCCAACTCTCCACCGGACATATCAAAGAGGAAACAGTCTGCGTCGTCTCAACGACTCCCTGACTACCCTCGCGGCTTGTCGCATCAGCCGCGGCCGTCGTATCCCCCCAAACCAAGGCAGCCAGTATCAAAACCAACAATCCCAACCTCCACGAATATGACCCCGTCCTTGTATCGGGTGCCATTTTGCGCCTGCGCATCGTCGTCCCTGTAATCAGATATCGCTCTGCGTTATCCGTGATATGATTCTATGCCGTCTCAAAAGGAGCGTCCCTGTAAAACATGCCCTCGGTGGTCAGCTCGATATACTCTTAAAGGCTCTTGCGCATAAAGACCCATATACATGACAGCCGACGGGATAGCATGGCATAGCGGCATGGCGTCGTCATCTCAGGCCTTGGAACAGGATATCTCCATCCCGGGACAGACAGTGTGGGAGATGGGGTTGGTGGCGCTAAGTCATGGCCCTTATCTCTCACGCGATCGAACTTTCAGATGCGCAACAAGGAAGCGGAATTGCACAACTCACCATCCTCTTTTTTTTTCTTCCCTATCAAACAAGCACTCTTATAATCGGAGACGGGTGCGAGTCGGGAATGCCATCGCCCTTGGTCCAAGATCAGACCAGCCCCTGGTTAGGTATTATCGTCTACCCAAGGAGACAGACTGGAACGCAACAGCTTGTGACGGGAGCAGGACGGTGCAAATCTGCTCTTGCGGTCCGGCAGTTGATTGACAGCCAAGTCACATACTCTAGCATCCAAGATGCAGGCGAAAGAGGCAAACGGCGAAGAGCTAACAGCGACCATCAATCTCGCGCTGGGGAAGTCAGGATCAGAGTGGCCAGAGCCCCGTCCCAGCAACTGCACCGTTTGGCCCGGGGCGAATCTGGCCTTTGCCCTTTCTCCACACGCGGAGTCTCCCGCGGAATGCTCTGACCGCCGCTTTCACCGCCTCAGTCTTCTTTACAGAACGAAATGATGGTTAAATGATGGTTATCTTGCTACCAGACACTTTCTACTGCTTATTTCTACTTCTACCGTAGACAGAAAAAAGTTGAGAAGAGAAGGCATTGACACGATCGCTTTTCCGTTCTCTCTATCTCCTTTTGAAGCATAGATCTACCTAACTAGCTACAATACAGGCCCTTCCATCCAGTCCAGTCCAGTAAGCAGAGACGATCCATCCAGGTAGATCTCACAAACGTAGCATTCAGAAAGGAGAGTAGCGCGATAAACTCTTCATAGCTCCCCCCCGGCATCTCCTTCCACTTTCTACATGGCAATCATCAGAAAGTGGCTGACGGCAGAGTCGCCGTCACGGGCCTTTTTTTGGTCTTTTCTTTTCCCTTTCCATTCAGAATCAAAATCCAATCCTCATTCAACCTGCTGCTGCTGGGCTTGCGTCATAAAACAAAACCCCATAAATAAAAGTGAACTTCGCAAACGCCGCTCAATGATATATGTTGATGTTGTCATCCCGCTTTCATGGTAGCACTTCCCGCCTTGCTGTATGGTGACGATTGCAGAAAAAGAATTGTAGTATACAGAGGCACATCAGCGCCTCAGGATCAAGGCCTGCACAGCATGGTACAGGGTTTTGACAATTATAATCGGGAAGAAGTATGTGTGTTCAAAGATGTCAACGAAGATCATGAAGCGAAGCAAAGGCGGAAAAGTAGGATAGTAGAAACAAACAAGGGTGCATCAATCGGATCATAGAAGAAAAAAAGAACAAGCAGCAGCAGCAGCAGCAGTGTCGAGGAAAGGTATAAGCGGGAAAGTCATTATAAAAAAAAAGGAATAAGAAGAAGTGGGGAAAGCTAGAACTACAGGTGCATGTCGTGCCAGCCACCGACGAGGTCAAGGTCCTCATCGACGCTGCCATCGTAGCCATGGTAGGAAAGCTTCGACTTCTTCGGCTTGATGGTCTCGAAGGCATCACGACGCCAGGCCTTCTCGAGGTAAGGACGACGGTGGCGGTCATGGATGGGCGAAATGTCTTTCCGAGCCGCAGAGTCTAGGCTTGACGAGGCAGGACACCAGTCCCGTCTCCAGCTCGCCATGATCGACTGCTGCTTCGGAGGCCCGGAGGGCTCCTTCGGTTGGAAGTTTCTCCTCTTGTTTCCGAGTGCAGCCCACTTGTCGAGATTCGACCTCTTCGGAGGGGAATAGCGGAAAGTACGCAAGCGGCTATTCCGAGTAGGCGACTCATTCTCCTCGTCAGAGGAGTTGCCCGGGACTCGGATGCCCTTGGGGCTAGACTCATCCGATGAGCTCGGGGTATCCTTGGGGCCCTGCGAGCGAGAGTTGACAAATGCAGAAGACTTGTGCTCGCAGAGTCCCGTTGGACGAGACGAAGACTCTCCATGTTTGCTCTCCTGACTCCAGCTACGTGAGTTCTGCTCACGTCGCTGCTGTAAGATGACATCCTCATTCTCTGACTCCTCTTCTTCCTCATCCCAAAGGTCACTCCAGCTCTTTGAGATCTGGTCACACTTGCTGCGCCCAAAAACCATAGACATGGAAGGCAAAGGCTTCATGGCGCGGTTCGGTAGCGATCCGCTAACAGGGACCGGGTCGGACTGGGGAGGATAGCGCTGTTCCCGCGGGCGGATCGTCATCGACTTGAACGATTCACCCAGAGCAGAATCCAAAACAGAGGCCATCGATGGAGTCTCCGGGGGTGGGATGGAGAACCACGAGGTACCAGCAGTCTCGGAAGGCGGGAAAAGATCCTCGGTATAACTTTCGTTGTCCGGGATAACGGATAGCTGGCGAACAGGCTGCGGAGGGCTTGATTGAAGCGCCTTGGCCCAGGGGAACGAATCGCCTTGGTTGACCTGCGGGCTCTGGATCGAAGGGGTCCTGAGCGGCTCGCGGTTGGCGCTGGCAGCGACAACATCGCGATCCTCCGTGCAGAAGTCATCCAGAACATCGTCATCGGTCGTAAAGGACACGGCCCGCAAGATACCATCGCGGACCCCAGACAGGGAGCGCTTCTCGGGATCGAGAGCCAAAGCATTGCTAAGGATCTCGAAGGTGTCCTGCGACATGTTCGGGAAGATATCAAAGAGTGACTGTCGGTCACGAACATAATCCGCGAAGAGAACATCGGACTCTGTAGGAGTGACGAAGGGGTTGCGAGCAAACAAGATGTTGAGCAGGCAAATTCCAATGGCCCAGATGTCGGCCTTGGCAGGGGAGTAGCCGGTGGTGGATGGCTCATATTGCTCAGGAGCCATGTATCGGTCACTTCCGACGCAAGCTTCGTGGCACCAAGGGCTGCGAGTAGCCAGGCCGAAGTCACCCAGCTTCATCGCTCCGTCTTGGGTCAGAAAGATGTTCTCAGGCTTGATGTCGCGGTGGTAGAGCCCGTTTGAATGCATAAAATCGACAGCACTGATCAGCTGCAACATGAAGTCTCGCACATGTTCCGTCTCCAGCGGACCCCGGTTGAGCCTGATAGCCTCGTACAGATCGCCATTTGCACAGTATTCCAACACAAGGTAGATGTGTGCAGCGGTCTCAAACGAGTGGACCAGGTTGACTATGTTGGGATGGTGACCAAGACGTCTATGGCATTCCAGTTCCTCGGATCGGTCATCAACCGCTACCGGAGAGTTGGCATCGGTGGAGGATGCCTTGGTGAGACACTTGATGGCGACGTCCTGGCCAGTTTTGGTGTCTTTGGCAAGAAAGACCATCCCAAACGAGCCATGGTTCAGTGGAGCCACCGTCTGGAACCGCCCATCCAGGAGCTGGCCCTCGACGAAGTTGTTCTTCAAGCACTCCATGTCTGTGAAACGCCCGAGTTGAAGATGATGTCCAAGGATTAAAAGAGGAGAGTGTATATGAAATCCTCCGAGTGGTTTGGTCGGAGGTTGTCGTCAGAGGTATAAGGGGTCAAGGCGAATCGACCAGACAAGCTGAACCAGAGCAGCAGTCAAATGTGGGTTGCGCAAGGTAACGATAAACCAGGTCTGCAATCACGCCGGATTGAGGCAGCCGCCAAAGACCAAATAAGAAGGGAAGAAAAACTCAACAAACACCGGATCGTTGGCTCATATAAATACGGCAAAATGATATGTCGACAAAGGGAAAAGAAACCAATCGGTCGGATGGTACAGCGCGGTACAGATACCCGCGAGGGTAATGACGATAAGGAAATGAAAAGAGAGCGTTATAGTTGCATTGGTATATGTTCGACGATAGTCAGAGCGGCAGCCCGGTTGGAAAAAGGATAATGACAAAGAAAGGTCGCTCGTCGATGAGATCGATGGATAGCCGACGGCGGTCGAAGAAACGTAAAATCGGTGAAAAAGTTGAAATGCAATCGCTTCGTTAAGATCGTGACAATAATTCGAGATTAAAAAGCAGCTGGGTGAGGGTTTCTCGAGACCTTCGAACACCTGGTCGGAAGGAATGCGTGTCTCAGCGTTAAGTTGACGAATGTCGGGACGAGAACGCTAAGACATATATAATTGGAGCAGCAACCGGATGCAGGTATGTATCTGGACGGCAAGCGTTCCAAGTAGATGCCGTTGACGGAGGGTATATAGTATACTGTTGATTGATGGTTTGATGTTATCTTGCCAGGCTCAACCAACAGATGACCCGGGTCAGGTTATCCGCTCGGAAAGTCCAGATATGACAATAGCTGTCAACCGCAACACGGTATGCCTGCAATTGAGCTTCGATCACGACGGAGATATCGACCAGATAGATACTTAGGATCGATTATTCTCGTTGAGTCTGGTGCCGGAACGTCAAAACGGGATGAAGCCTCGTTGTCACCACAGCGCAGGTAGTACGAACTATGGACTGGCGATCAGGAAAGACGTAGCGAAGAGGTGAGGAGCAAAGGACGAAGTAAAGAGGACAGAGAGCAGTACGCTCTGGAGAGTAGATCAGGGCGGAGATCAGATCTATCAGACGCTTGAATCGAGAGCACTGCTATCCTTGAGGTTGAATGGGATTGAGAAGGCGATAACGCTCGGAAGCGGACGGAGGATCAGAGGGGAGGCGAAGATAGAAGAGCAGGAAGCAGGCGGAGGAGAAAGAGGAGGGAAGTAGCGAAGATGAGGAGAGCGGGAGGAGGAGCAACGAAGGAATAAGAGATGAGGAGAGGAAGGAGAGAGCTTGGGAGTCGGTGAGGGAGAAGATGGGAGAGAAGAAGATGAGTCGACAAGATGGAGGAGGAGACGTCCAGGGAGTCAGCACGAGAAGCCGGGGGAGGAGGGCGAAGACGGGCGAACGAGGGAGAAACCGTCATGACCGGCGTTGCCTCCCTAGTCGGCCAATGACAGGGCGGCGTGGCGGCTGCGATACGGTAACTACGCATACGATACAACGAAATAATACCAGGCAGACGACGGGAGCCAGCGAGCCCGAGGTGGTTCCTCGTGGTAACGATACGTGGGCCAACAACGTCCGCGCTGGGCTGTACGGCGCGCCACAGCAGCCAAGTCGGCAGCCTCCGAGCTCGCAATCATCAATTCCTCGGCCGGACTGGGCAACCACAGCCCGTCTTAGTCTTACAGTAGTCGACTGTCGCTCTCTGTCAAAACTATCTAACCCCCCTTTCAGGGAGGGAGAGCCAACCTAAAGCAGCAGCAGAAGTCAAACGCGCATTGCAGCGTCAACTCGTGCCGAAACCTTACCAGCATCTCCCGCGTCGACTCACCTCCTTCCATCTGGCGTTGAGCAGGGCCAAACCGACACGTTCTAGGTCGGCTCGCGGTCTACGTAACCGCCATGGGGATTGTTCGAAACATTCTGGAGAAGACGCCGCCATTGATCTCGATCCCTTTGGCAGTGACTCACGGAGGGGGCAGTTTTAATGAGCGCATCCACCCAACACGTGGTTCAGAACAGGTCTGCCTATCTGCCCCATTCTTCTTTGCCCCTTTTGACGATAGCCGGTCTCCAGGGTCCAAGTGCAAGCGGAATAATCAGGCCTGACTCTCCCCCAAAGATGTCGACCTTCGCGAAAAGCTTCTCTGACCTGGCGCCGTTCCCAGAGGAATGGACTGTAACCCAATGAGACTGGATTGTTTCCTCATCCCCCCCCGCAGATGTTCGTATGGCCCAATAACCTTATGCAGAGATAGACTTTGAAGGCCTTCCCTGGACAGACCAGACAGCTGCTGCAGGTCCTAGGGACAAAATGCCGCAGCGGGCAAATGAGATCGGCCACAGCACGGATGATCTGTGCTGCCGACCTCCAGAGTGGGCGATCGCGATGGTCGAGTCCGGGCGATGAGCAGCCTCCAGTGGCAAGCCTAGTCCCATTTCTTCCAGTTGGGCCAACCTTGAGACGACAGCCGCTATCGCCCGCCAATGGTCGCGCAGCCACCGACCAGACCACTCCGGGGTACTATTTTCAGGGTGCATGACGCCAACGACCGGGCCAGGGATGCAGCGGTTGCTCCTGGACAAGGCTGTGGAGCCCAATCTGCCGTCGCTACGACTGAAACGGAAGCGTGGAGGGAGATTATGCGGCCAGCGCATCCTAGGGACTTGGTCCTGTCTGCCCCGTTATCTCTCTGCCTGCTCCGTAGGTACCAAGTATGATTATCTCCTAGCTCTCGCAATGACGACGGCGGCGGCTGCTATCTTTCACCAGTGACTCCATCGAAACAGTGGGGAGTAATTAGCTGAGAGCAAGAACTGACACAGAACAGGAGACAATTGCAATTGCAATGGTCGCATTGCTGCGCTGCAAGGTTGCCAGGATGAGTGTTTCAAGGTCAGCCTGTGGCCCTGCCGCTCAGTGCCATAGCTAATGATGCAGAAGACGTGCAGGGCCAAGCTAACCTCGGCCGCTGCGTCCTGTACCTGAGATTGGTGCAGATCGTGGCGGTGAGCAAAGTACTCGACATACCTGTTCCTGTCTGCATGCAAGCCCTGACCGCCTCCGCGAACGAACGGGCCGTCTGGCTGCCCATACCTTAAGCTCATGAGACGCACCAGATCTTCCCCAAGGTTGAGTTGACGTGGTGGGCAGCCCCTTTGGCTGCTGCTGCATCACGCGATGTGCGCGCTCGTCCCTGGTGTGGTGATTGGTGCCTGTGGCTCTCCATCTTTCCATCTGTTTCCATCCTCTTCCACGATCATCCATCACCTTCACTGCACATTTCCAGATTGGGCCAGCATACGCAGCACTACTCGAACAATTGACCTTTGCGCAGCCGCTAGATAATGCATCATCCAAATAAGCTGCATCGATAGAAATGATAGATTTTTCGATCCCGCCACCCTCATCGTTAGAGTATGCCTCGTTGGCGGATCTACTCCGTACTCGTGCGGTTGCTGTCCTGCTCTATCTAATCCAGTATGATAATTGACCCATGGAGTACTATCTCAATCTATGATTGATCCTACGGAGACTGCGTACATGACAGTATTTCAATCGAGTAATTGGAGTAGCTTTATTTTCAGAGGAACAGGGCCACGCCTGCAATAATCACAAAAATTGGGAAATAGCTCGAACTCTATCGGATGCTTTTTGTTGGGCCTATGGCCATTTCCTTCCCGGCAAATAGATGGTACCATGATCCCGGGACGCATGGATAGACGCAGCAAAACAATACCGAGTTCATTATCCCCAAGCAATGTACCTCGACGTACCAGTACTTTTCGTCTACTACCGGGTCCGTAAAATCGTCTTATCGATCATTGCTATTTACCAGGGAGACAGCATCTGGCGCTTTCGGGATAAGCGGCTTCTCAACCTTTTGACGCCACCTACGACTATCAGCAACGATCTCTATCCCGTTCGATTTGTTTTCATTGTTGCTGCTCATCGATTCTACCCCGCTCCATCTGCACCATGAGATCAACTGTCTGACACCCCCATCTCATTCTCATTGCGAATTGTGCATTCTGACTTATTCCCTGGAAGGACAAAGACAATACCGTTGCCTCCAGGTGGCAATAAGATAGTGAAAGGATAAAATAAACAGCATCGACCTAGATACCGTCGATGGAGCCCTTCGCTATTCTAGACCGGTCGCATCTCGATCGGAGCCACGGAACTCGATGTCTCCGTCGGGCGGCGGAGCGTCTTGCCGCGGAGCCTTCACTTGGGCCATGTAAGAATGCCCGAGGGCAATACACAAATGATAGTCCATGTTTGCTCTCTTTTGACTCTGGCAACAGACCATCCATGATTGCATCCGTTCAGATTATTGTCTCGTCACTTGGTTTCCCCGTGGACCAATACAGTAAACAGTGGCAGATGCCCATCAGTTTTACCAACCACCCCGTTTCCGGGACAAATGGGCCCTAGACTACCAGCATGAGATGTTTACCTTTTCATTTGCCATCCGTCGGACAATCAGTACATGGGAAACCGCTTATCACCCTCCGATCCATGTATAGAGAGCATCATACATAACTTCTTCTGTCGAGATGTGTCGCTCAAGACGATCTTTGGCGATGTCGCAATCCCAGCGCTAGTTTCACTAGAGCATATGGATACAATACAGTACTATCGTCAGTAACTACGGAGTACTCCATAGAGTGCTCCATACACATTATTGCTCATCGTTTCCAGTCCTACATCATTCTCCGTTCTGCACATTCTTTCTATCCGTGGAGCAGTCCCATAATTAGATAATGGCTTTCAATTCCCAGCATTCCAGCTGGCACCCGCACCCTCCGTCTCTTCCTCGCCAATAACAGCTCCCATCGTTGTTCGTTTCAGAGCAGATTATTGTCTCATAGCTTTCCAACAATACATAACCTCGGGCTAGCTAGTATTATTATTACTGGATCGTCTGGGTCAGTTGGCTCAGCGCGTGGAACTCCTTTTTTCCTCACTACGTAAGTCGAATAGTTGACTATCATTGCGGGGTACTGCGCCACCCTTTCTCCAAATCCACTTCGATTCGTCTCAACTCGACTTGCTCTGGCCTGTTAATCGTCCCCAACGGTCCCGGCGCCGGGTAAAGCGAGACGGCGTCTGGGAGCGTTGTCTGCTCTGCACACGCAAAGGAAAATTGGGGGCGCGGGCCACATTCCGGCTGGGTGCGTGTGGCAGATCAATGAGCATGAAGAGAGATCTGCTTTGGTCACAAGTTGACTCGAGTGAGCAGAAGTCGATGATCGATGGATGGATCGTCTTGATGTGTTGGGATATCAACAGTAGTAGCAGTTAGCATCGTATTATTACTTATGGTGTAGGACTCATGGTCAGAATGCTACTCTAGTAGGTATTAATCTAGTTGCGCTGGCTGATGCTGTAGGGGTCTCATCTTAGCTGTATTTATGAGCAGTCAATGGTGTATACGAGACTAAACAAATCCTCGCAGGACAGATCACAGAGTTATCGTCATCGTCATTGCATCCAATTTGATTACAATATCGAGTGTAGTTACCCGTTGTTTGTTTGGGGGTCTCGGAGCTCTATGAAACTTATATCTTATCGCGGATAACAGATAACATCATCGCCCCAACGACTCAGCAGAAGCCACATCCACCTACATCACGCAGGTTCACGCAATGTCTCCTACTAGGTACAGAGTACTCTACTCATGCAGTTTCAGTTCCTCATTCTCAAACAAACACGCCTCTTAACCTCTGTTGCCATGGTGGCTGGGCCAGACTGCCCTCGCTGGCAGCTGCATCTCTTTGAAACCCGCCACAATATCTACCTAGCTTGTCCGTCCATACCTATCATATCACCACTATCGCAAGCCAACATGCACTCAACTGCCACCGTGTCAACTTCCGGTAGGCGTAACTAGTCCTCTTAAACTAGGACTAGATAGAACTAGATAGGGCACCTAAACGAATAACCTTGGAAGTTCTGTTCTAGCCGCAGATTCGCAGGCTTGTTTGCTCTCACGTGGCCAGATTCCGCTTCCAGTACATACTCTATAATGACCTCGTGACCCGAAAATGAAATGGGTGGCGTGGCCTTTTTGCTTTCTTTTGTCTTTTTCTCTTTTTCCAAGGGTCAATGGTATGATTGACCTTTTAGTCTGTTAATTTTACCTCTAGAACAAGGTCTGGTTAGTTAATTAATTACTGTAGAGTGTTTATTCTAGCTCAGTTAACTCAATTCCGCATCCGTCGTGTCAGGCGGCCCTTTTACCATTTCCGTTGGATAGGGGCGAAAAAGAAGCAGAATAGACTCGAGAAGATGAAGAAGCTTCGTCCCGAGCCGAACTAACGTGGGCTTTACCTTTAGTCTATTCTTTTTCTGATGCGATGATGGTGAAATCTGGCGAGCGAATCGATGAATATCTGCCTTTTATTTTGGGAGGCTGGCTAGAGTCATCGGTTGGGTTGGTTGCCACTTACTGGAAGAAGGTCGGAGAAGAGGCCAGAGGCCTTACTGTGAAACGAATGGCTGGTGATAAAGAGTCATGGGTGCATTTGTCTTGTCTGGCAGTCTAGACTGTCTCTTGTGCAGGAGATAGGTAGCACTGACGGTCCAGTTGTTTGAGTGGTTGTTTTGAAACCTGCATAGTTCTATCTGCTGTAAGGTCTTATTATTTATTTTCAGTGCATGCAGTAGGCTTTTTGATCTTATTGCTTAAATAATGATCCCATATACACTGGCTGTGGTGGTTTTCGCTATGGATCCTGTCTCTGCAATACTGTGATGGCTCATTCTGGGCAGAGTGAGCCACTCTCATAAAATGGCAAGTTTTCTATTTTGAATAATGAGATATAGAAAATCATAGCCTGCATCAAGTAAATGTCATCAGGTCCATCTGATTTATTTGTGTGATGGGTATATCAAAGGTGAAGTAAGTTTACTATATAGAATTCGTGGAATACCCGAACTATATATTTTCAGATGGATAGCTGACAACTCAACAAACCATTTTAGATCCATTGCAGAATGCCAAAAGAGACAACAAGGGGCTTTCTCTTTTCCTTTCCTTACCTTTCTTCTTTTGCGAGATAATACAAATGAATATACGACCACATTGTTCTTATCAAGTGATGTTGTTGAACTAGATCTGGTACTGAAGGCCGCTGCGCTGTGGAATTCCATTGGTCATTGGAGCGCTCAGTCCTGACGAGCTGTGGATATGCCTCGGTAGTAAATTGGGATATTATGTATCTTTGCATCAAAATTGCCTAAACAACAAAAGAAAAGAAAAGAAAAGAAAAGAAATAAGGAAGGAAAATATCTAGTTCTAATCTGTTGTTCTGATGTTGGCGATCCCTCGAATCTGAGGAATCTCTGGTTGGCTGCAAACTCGGACACCGCCCCGCAATACTCCGATGGAACGCCAAAAGGAGAGTCATGAATCGAGACTCGCTGAAAAAATATGAATCCATCCGTATCAAGCGACATAGTCATCCCGAAAGCGCAGTAGGTGACTTCTTCTCGAGAAGAAGAACAATTCATTCGCCAATTCATATCCCTGGAGTGAAAGACCCAACAATGGCTGCGTAGTTGGTCCCGCGAATATCGCATCCGATAAGCCCTTCCTGCCGACGCTTCACATCGCGCGCGCCGCGTGCGCGGACCGTTGATCAAGAGACGGACGGCATTGGGTGTGACAGAAGAATCATGCAACATGAGCAAGCGTTCGTATGACGAGTCTTCTGCTGCTGCTGCGACTCGTCATGGCCCGACTCATTCACGGGCTGGCAGTGTCCATGAATCCACCAATAATAGCAGTAACAACGGACTGCCTCCAATTAATGAACTATTGTCACCGACAACCGATGACCAGGAGTCTCAGGGGCCTCATGTCAAGAAGCCCAGGAATTTTATAGCGACGGTGGTATGTATTTACTGCGCGTTTTGTTTACGCGCGGAGTCCAGCACTTTTCTTAGTTGGTACAGTTATAGTAACCTTGAATATAGGCCTGTGAGAATTGTCGTCTGAAGAAGACGAGATGTGATGAATCGAGGCCGAAATGCGGCCTGTGCAAGACCCTTGGATTAGAATGCGTCTACAACGAGCGCAAGCTCTCTAAGTGAGTTGTGGATGTTCCTTTTGCAGGCGCCCGCTGATTGTTATATAGGAAAGATCACTCCTTGAGTTTGATCATGAGTACGCTGCATAGACTCGAGACCAAGTTGGAGAGCTTACCCTCAGCTGTCTATGATACCTTTCAGCCTACAACAGCGCATGTGCTGCAGGCAGTGGAAGGGTTGAGAGAGACCAGCACCCGCCCGCTCACGTCGCATGCTAGGACCTCTTCAGTTGGGTACGCGCAGGCCACAACGCCGTCAGTATTGGAGCCTCCAGAGTTTGAGTCGAGGGAGCCTCAAGATGCAGCGGATTCGACTGGCCGCGTCCCCATCTCATTCAGTCAGCACGGCGTGGTTCTGTGGCCTGGGGCCCGAACCCTCCTCCCTGAACGGCTGCTTGCAGCTCATGAGAGACTGGGGAAGAACTACGTTATTCATGTTGAGATGAATCGGCCACCTCTGCCGATGTATATCGATCCGTTTCCTCCACACGCTGGTGAACGCTGGCTGGAGACGATACCGTTTGCAACAATCAAGGGTCTTTCAGATGCATATTTCGCCTCGTTCAACCCCATCAGTCCTATAATGGACAAGCACTTTTTCTTCTCCTTCACAATAGGAAAGGTTATGCAGAATGGCTTCGGATACACCATGGAAACGTGCATCGTTCTGACAGTGATGGCGTTGGGATGTCTTGCCGTGCAAGCTTATCAACAAGGGAACTACCCCTTACCTGGCACCCAGGGCACTCACTTCGAGCCTCCGGAGTGGATTGGTGCTATTCTGGAGGAGCAGCCCGGCCTGCGTTTCTTCAACGAGGCCCGCAGGCGGATTGGATTTCTGATGTGTGAGAATGATATCCAGAGCTGTCAATTCTATCTCTTGTCTTCGTAAGTGCCATTCTTGTGGATATCATCTCACACTTGACTGATCTCTATCCAGACTGTACTATACGCAGATAATCCGTCCGATGGACTCATGGGCTATGATCAACCGAGCTGCGACGTGCTGTCTTTCAATGCTGAACAAGTGAGCGTCTCTATTCGTATGAAATGTTCTTTACTAACCAAAGGGACTAGCCACGAAATCAATTTCGATGAATGGGAAGGCGACATGAAATCCAGAGTATTCTGGAACACCCTGATGTATGAAACTATTCTAGTCCAGGAGCTTCATCTTGCTCCCAGCGGCCTGTCGCGTCTGGAGGATTACGTACCGATCCCCAAGTTCATCAATTTCAGCACAACCGGTTACGTTTCGAGGATGGCTGCATCGGAGCAGCAGGATGATTCCTTTTTCCAATATCACTTCCTCGCGCAGGTCGCACATCGCATTATTCTCACTCGTATCCGGCATACACTCTACTTCTTCTGTAAGTCCCCGCGAATCAAGCATCTCAATACCAAAAACTAGCACCTGGATCTATTCTAACATCTGACAGCCGACTCGGGGACATTCCCTCATCCAGCCATCAACGCTGAACTGCACCACCAAGTCGAACAATGGCGTCTTAATCTACCCCCAGCTCTCCAATTCTCCGATCACCAAATCAGTACTCCGCTCGAAACAGCCGCTTCACCATCCACCCCGGTCCCAGCGCTGTCCATCGATCCTCGTCGCCCCGTCTCACCCGCCACCGCCGTCGCTGAATCAATGCTTCGCGGCAGATACATGATCGCCAAATTCCACATCGGCCGACCATACCTATACAAAGCCCTCCGCATCCCCAACTCCCTAACAAAAGACGACCTAGAACAGGTGAAAAGCGGTCTTCAGAACGCAATGGACTGGCCCGTTGTCAAGGGCGTGTTTAGACAGATGAAAGCTTGCATTCCCATCAAGTTCGCTTTTTGCTCTCAGTACGTGACACGACTCCCTTCTGCCCTTCTCCCTATTACAGTCCGACCACCACACCATCCTCCTCACCCCCACAAGATCATAATTATATCACAAGCAGAAATGAAAACTAACACGTGGTAGATTCTTCGGCCAAATCCTCCTCTTCTACTGCGTTTCTCACTCGCCTAATCCGCGTCTTCGCGAAACTCTCCCCCTGGGCTGGGAACGGTGGTACGATGACATGTTCCGATTCATCGAGGACTGCGCGCCATATAGTCCTGCTATTGCGAAGGACTTGGAGTTGTTGAGGTTGTTGTGAGGTGTGGGGATGGCGTTGCGGTCATCTTTGATTTGGGGAAGAGGTTCTTCCTGTAAATAGATTTTCTTGTTGTTTACGTTTTTTTGTCATGAGAGATATGGTTAATGATAGCGTCTTTATGATTTACTTTTGATCATTCGCCTATGTGGATGGTTTGTCCCGTTAACTGGGATGGGTCCACTAACAGTCAGACTTATGTACGATGTAGTCGCGGATTGGGTTCTTGAAAAATGAACTAGCTAATCATATTATTTGTCCACTATTACATACATGCTGAATAGAAATATAGAAATGGGTAATAAATGCAGAAACATGACTCCCCTCCCGACATCTGTATGACAAATAATTCATAAAGTATGCGATAATCGAACATGATGTTCCCCTGTCCTGCTTACATTATGTGTATAAGAGAAGGGTAGATGAGTCCCTTCAACTTTCGTTATAATTAGATGGGATATCAGCAATGCGTCTACACGAGACTGGGGAAAAGACTGAAAAGCGACTCTATCACTTGGCTGGTTCCAGGGACCAGGAAAACACGCGACTGGGAAAAGGAATGAAGAGGAAAGTAGAAGAGGTAGAATAATACACGAACAAGAAAGGAATCGTAATAGACCCGCCATTACCATGGCAAATTCGCTCTGAAGTTCAAAGCGTTTCTCTTGGCCCCGTACATTGTGTAGACTGTTTTGTTGGAAAGGTCGTGGAGTCGTGATCATGTCAGTTTCGCCCTGACAACTCCTACCACTCCACCGGTTCGCGGAGGGGCATGATATCCTGTGGCGCTTTGACACAGCAGACAAAACCAGCGTCTGTCAATTCTTTTTCAAGGACCTTTGTCTCAACTATGCCGTCGTCGACATACCAGATGGGAATTACAAGTGACCAAGGACGGCCTTTGTTGAGACGGAGTCCTTGTAGCGGTTTGAGCACCTTCGCAAGGCCCTTGGATTCGGCCAGATTCCTCGTGGCTCGAAGGGAGGTAACTGCATTGTCACTGCACCAAGTAATCTCCATGACAAGTACGAATTTCTCAAGACTCTTTATCTGCATGATCTCCATGCACATAGTCTCAAACGTTTCCTTTTCGTCAGGCGACTGGTCGGAATATACCCAGTTGTTTCTACTATCGTGGAAACAGTGCAGGAAGCTGAAGACCAGCTCCACTTTGCGAATGCGCTCCCATCGCTTTGGTAATATGGTCTCGTAGAGAAACATCAAGCTCCAGGGGTGGTCAAAGTGGAATGTAATAGTGCCATAAAGGACGTTCACAGACTCGACGTACCTTGAAGCGTATCCCTGTCAGACAATCTGGAAATGTACGTACTACTTCGGATCACTTACACTTGGCGACAAGTTCTCAACAAGGAGGTCAAACTCCAATCCGCAAGCTTAGCACCTCTAGTGAATGGCTCACGCTTCTTAATATCCCATATATAGAGCGGACGCACTCGAACTTGGTGGCCGATTCGCTTCTTTTTGCGAGTGATGGTCACCACAGTTCTGCCAAAGACATACTCCCAGATCGTCAGGCGGACCTCGAGAGGGAGCTTGTTGAGCAGGAGAGACTTGGACTGGTCGTGATGCGATTGAGAACGCGTCAGACGGTTTGCTCCAGGTGAAATTGTGCGTCTGAACTTCCCAGGTTTGAATCGAGGAATCTGAGCTGCATAGTGGATTTGGTTAATTCTCGTGTATTCTGAATTGACTGTCGCGTAGAATCAGGGGAATAGAGGGTGACGGGATTGAAAGGAGGCCATAAAGATCCCAAAGAATTAAGAATACTGCAGAGGGCTATAGTGCACAGTCCTAGCATTACTTATACCATTGGAGACTTACCTTGAAAGTCCTTGTTGTTGAGTATACCATCAGGCATAGTCGAGAGCCTGGACGTGACAGGCATGGTGATTGTCCCACGGACGCGGATGATGGGGATCTGGATAATGCGACGCCAAAGGATGAAGGAAGACAGTCGAGAAGTTCAAGACGGACTGCAAGCTAAGAGCAAGAGAGGTGTAATAAGCCCGATCTCGAAGAAAGCTGCAGAGTAGGTATCTGCTTGATGAAAAGACGCCAAACGGGTTCAGAAGCGTTGATTGTTATGTACTCGTATGAGCTGGCGCATTTGCTTCGAAAAAAGCGAAATTTGAAGAGGACAATCCATTGAGGGTTGGTTTGCGTGGGACTCCCTTCATCTTCACGTTGTGAAGAGTGATGTCGAGCTGTGAGTGCGCCAACACGTTCCTGCCGTCAGGTGAAAGACCCTGGAAGACGGGTTTTGGCGACAGTTCAGCTTTCCATGGAATTCTTTGACAGTGAAATAACAGCTATCACATGAGAGCCTGTGAATTAGACAGCTACTAGCTACTTTATTTATTCTTTATAATGTCCAACTACTATTTGGGTATCTCGCACTGACAGCCAGCACCGCATATACAGAACTCAGAAAGACAAATCGTGCGTCCATGACTCGTAATCTCAAAAGGCAGTAAAGAAACATCACAGATCATAGGGCCCATTCATCAGTTCTGTCAGACTCGGTAACGAACGGCTTATCGATTTGCTTGATTGCATGGTCGCCGCATAGTATGCTACAGACTTATCAGTATTCAATCTCAAAATGGCATACGTTGACCACCGGGGCATCTTACCAGGCTTCAGCTACTAGACCATCCAGCTCCTTCACGATTTTCTCCTTCTTGGATGTTGTAATATCCGCCTTGTGGAGTTGAGCCTGCAAGTCTCGTATATATTTCTTCTTCCCTCCTGCACCTTCGAGTACCTCCTTACCGAGACAATCGCTGTGAAAGGCATGCTGACAGGGAAAAACGAAGAATTGTCGGCTGAGGACGGGTAAAAAGCAGATCCAGCACTTCTCTCCTGGTTCAACAATTGCATAACGGCTATCGAGATCAGCGATCTCAGCACGGATCTGCTGGGCTGTCTGCGCCGAGTTATCCATTTCCTGCCGCAAGGAATCGATATGTCGCGAGTAGTCCTCGAGAGCGGTGCAGATCTCGTCTTTGAAGTCATCAATGACCACAAAGTCAGGGAAAAAGGGAATAAGGTCTTCGATGCGAAGAAGTTCGCAGCGGCGTAAGAATTCAATCGCATCCTTGATGCCAGTTCCAGGCTGTCGGATCTTCTTTTCAGCCACGAGGAGCCATAGCTTCTTGCGAAGCTTGTCATCGCCCTCGGGACGGTCTGCAACGATAGCAGCTAGCTCGACGTCATTATGCTTCAAAGCAAGCTCAACAGCCTGCACATACTGCCCCATCGTACTATAAATATGAATGCATGACTGCACCCTCTGATGTTGTATACATAAACGTAGTGCAAAGTCGGCATCGTACGGCGGGGGAGACGAGGGCTGAGATTCGAGATACGTGAGCAGTGCAGCTTCTGATGTCGAAGAGCTGGATGCATGGATGGAGATCAGGGTATTATGCACCGCTGCTGAAGGATTCGGATGATTTGCGATGATAAAATTGAGGTAGCGGACAGCTTGATTCTGGCTGAGAGACACATTTGCAGCTTTGTTGTAGCTTAGCAGAGCAGGGATAAGCTTCTCCGGATCGAGATTTGTCTGTCTCATCAGGATATCGACTACTCCTGTAGCGGCATGTATCATCAGAACACTGCTGTACTTGTAGAACACTTCCGGATTGGTCTGCTTCTGTAAGACTTGAAGAGCCTCCGACCACTTTTCCCGCTGGATCCAATAAGATAGGACGTAATTGTAGTCATTGGTCGTAGTGGCGAAAAACAACAGCTCCTCCTCTCGGCCGTGACTGCTTATAATATCATATACCGTTTTCTGGTCGATTTCGGATTTGTACCTTGTCACAAACTCCTGGAACTCGTTTCGGACACTTTCAAGCTGGCCTTTTGCTTCCGTAGGACTGGTGCCTTCGGCTAGCTCTGCTTTAGTTGCAATAGCATCGTCGAGTGAGTTTAGTTTAGTCATGAATACCTCCACAAGCCAGCTTGTGAGCATGACCCTCTGCATCACAGCAGACTTCTTGTAGGATGAGAGTTGAGTAAGGAGGTATTTTCGTAGAGCATCATGTTCCCCACGGTCAATAAATGTCAGACAGACCTCTTCGAAAGGTTTACTGCTCTTTCCCCAGACCGCAGCGGCTTCCAGATAACGCCCTTTACTGGCCAGATAATCACCCGAAGCTGTAGCGACAGCATCTTTCTGGGCAGATCCGCGCGCATAGCGCAAGGCATCGTCGAACTTTTGTTCCTTCAGGAATGACTTCCACACATCCCGGTCCTCATCATTGGCAACGACCTCAAAGATTTCCTGGGGAGTAAAGAGCCAAAATGTGTTCTTGGTCTGGTCTGATAGGAGACCAAGTGCGCTTTCGCCCGGTTCAAGAACAGCTTGATCATAGGCCGTTTCTCCGCTAAGCCGATTTACGGCGACCACTTGACCCTCAACGAGAGCAAGGACATGCCACTGCGACAGTGTCAAGGATGTGATCGGATCCTGAATCATTTTCCGCCCTCCTCTGGCCGACTGAGTGGCAGGGAAGAACGAACGTGGTAGCATTTTTGCGTCGTCGAATGGCCGACTGACGCCATCTGACGAATTGCGAAGCTGTCCATACAGAATTCCTTCTGCAGAAAGCCATGCGAACTGCCTATCTGACAATTGCCCATCCACGTAGTGACCGTCCGATGGACTAGGTGAAATGCTCAAAACAGACGGTGCAGAATTCGAAGGCCTCGATATCTCGTAAACTTGCGGCGTTTCTCGCTGGAAGAATTCTGGAAATATCGGGCCGCCCCCTTCCCTTCCATGTCGCCCAGTACGTCCAAGGAAGTGCAAGAGCTTGCCTTGAGTGGACAGGAGCACACGTCTCTGGTCGGATTTTCCAGGTACTGAGTCCACCCAGATGCCGGTCACGGATGCATCGGGGACCTTGTATACGTTGTTGACATATTTCTCCTCTCTTCTATAGAACTCGGTGGACGGCTCAATGTACACCTCGAAAATATTGCCATCTGTAGTACCGATCAGGATTTCTCTCGTCGACGCCGTGGGCACCGAAGGGTTCCATGCGACACTCTCAATTGAGACGCCCTTCAATCGTGATAGCGGTTTCGGGTTTCTGGATTGAGTATGCAGGTAATAGTTCTCTCCAAGTGTTGTGGTGATAATCAGATGTGACGCAGATGGGTCAAGGAACATCCGGCGGATCAGTCCTATCTCGGAGCTCTTCTTTGGAAGGTCGATGTCTGTGCGGATTGAGTCGCATCAGCATATGTGAAATGGGCGTATGGGTATTGCGTGCACGTACCATCAACATCTTCTGGAGTCTCAAGATCAATTCGTAGGATTCGCCCCGTCGACAATGCCAGAATAAGCACATTGTTGGCCACCTGAGCCGCAACAAAGTCCGCAGCTACTGAGAACTGAAGCTGTACACGTTGGACCTCAAAGATGGGAAGCGAGGCTTCCGTGAGGTTGCTCGAGGCAACATAGCCGGTGGACACGTCGAGCGCCATTGTGCGCTAAGCATTCGGATATTATCTCATGTCCAGATACTTAGAAACCCTCGATTTCCGTCTGTGGTAGACGGTGAAGCAGCATGGAGCTCGATGTTGTGTTGCGTAGGTTAGCTCCGATAAGTGACAGCGCCAAGCAGCTGTTGGTGCCTGAGGCATAATACCATATTAGCATCCGACGGACGAGCCGAGCGTCTGACTGTCTCCAAGAGATGAGTTATGCAGTCAATCCGATCAATGATGAATGCCTATAACGAAGGCTATATTCTCTCATTACAGCACCTGAACCACCTTGTACACCCCCTGCTACTTGACATTTGTTAAGGAAGATGCCGTGATTTTGTATGCGGCCCTTGAATGACCAATTCTGTTTACATTCTACATCATTCTATCGAGTAGTCGTCTTCAGAAGAAACACACACGTTATTCTCCGTGAGGATAATCCTGGTAGGTTATTCAGAGAACGGATGCCGATTCTGGCCCTTTCGAACCCAATGCAGCATAGAGCCCTGCTTCTATTTCAGCTGCAGCCGTTACCACCGCCAGGTCTGATTCCCTCTTTGTCAGCTATCCGTTTGGATTATGGGGAGATCGGAAACACATACCTGCGAATGGCACGATCTGGGAAGCTATTAAGCCTCCGAGGCCACGCTCACGGTCTGCGAACCAGAAAAGGTTTGCGACACCTGACCAGAAAACGGTTCCAGGAGCTCGACCAGTTGGGGTGCCGTGGATATGGTGGAACCCTGCGAAACCCCATCCTTGGGGCTTATTAGGCTGCGGGTATATATCGTAACTCGTTTTCGAGATCCATGATTTGGATGAAAGTATCCCTTGACGACCAAAGTCAGGAAACTCAGGAATCTGGTTTTTCACCAACTCTGCAAACTAGTTAGCCTCTGGACTGAGATTCTGTCCATATGCCTGACCTTCAACGCTTTCTGGTTTCAATATCTGAGCTCCAGACTTTGGGCATCTTCCGTTATTGAGGAGGACAGCAATTATTTCTGCGTCAATGTCAGCGACTGTTATATACGCAATCCCGGGAACATACTGCAATACTCCCTTGGCACAGCGAAGCAACCCGCGCCACCAGAGTGATATGTAGATTCATATTCTTCGGGTGTATTGATCCTGAGAGGAGCTTGGTAGACATGGCCTTCCTCCCGGGTACTAAGTGTTCCATCTGAAGCTCTGCTGTGCACCCAGGCAAGTCTCCGTTTCATGTCTCCAGTGGGAAACATGGAGATATTCTTGACTCCTAGGGGTTCGAATATATGCTTCTGCATATAGTCATTCAGCTTCAGCCCACTAGCACGCATGACCAGCTCGCCAGCCCAGTCGAGGTTGACACCATACTCCCATCGCGAGCCTGGCTGATTCACGAGTGGTTGAAGAAGGATGTCCCCTTTGCGCGCAGACAATGCACTGACACCAACAGGCTCAGACCATTTTCTCAATTTGGTATTCAGGAAATCGTAACCGAATCCAGCTGAGCGATGTTACTTAGCAATGCTACTAATAGTGCTGCGTTGTTCTTACCTGTATGCGAGAGAAGCATCCTCAAAGTGATCCCTCGCTCCTTTTCTACCAAAGTCAAGTTTCCACTCGCGTCTTCTTGGAGTACTTTCACATCCCTGAGTTCAGGCGCCAGTCGCTCGACGAGGCCGACATCATCCAGTGCAAGTTTCCCCTGCTCTACCAGCTGCATGGCAGCAATCGAGGTAATCATCTTGGTGCAAGATGCAATCCAGAAAACTGTGTCTGTCGTCATTAGTTCCTTACTATCCAAGCCACGCTTTCCGGACGCATGTTCAAAAACGGTATCCCCATCTTTATTGACGGCAACATATACCAGACCAGGGACTCCATTTGGTTTGCTTGTTACTGAGTCAAGCTTTGACTTGAGAGCAGACTCGATTTCTGGCGTGATTTTGGCCATGATTCCGGAGAGGGGTTGTACTTGATATCTACATCAGAATCCTGAACTACTGTCCTCGAGGGATTTGAGTTTATATGCTTTTCGCACACTTCATTTTAGATGGAATACCGTATGGCATAAAGCGGGGAGTGCGTTCTTCGGTAATACCATTTGGCTTGGCTGTATAGCCATATTGGACGATTTCGCGGTGAGTCTCCAGAGGAGTCCCACGGCTCGGAACCTAAATTTCAGGTAAAATGGATTGAAAGAGGATAATGTGATTACATGGGCCATAAGATTTGCCTCTCCTTATATCTCACACGAGGAATACTTATTGTGACAACGATTCCCTGCCCATAAAAAGTCCAGATACAATACCGATCCCTGACAGTGATAGCGTTACTCCAGAAAGAAAGAATTACCATGTGAAACAATCGCTGTAGTCTCCGCAGCGGCTCGGATCTCATGGCGTTAACTAACACGACTAGCAGCAAGGGAAAAATGATCGTTTCTGCACTTCCCCACAAATTACATCGGTTATACCCCGCTTCCTGATTCCCAGGAACCGAATTCATGTCGTTTTCCAGCTTGCATACGCTCAACCAGGGACATAGGGTTGAACCTCCTGAGACCCGGAAAACCAAATAACAGCCTCTGGGAATACTAGGAGTGGAAAGGGAAATGACTACGACAGCCTGGTATGTTTATTAAATGATATGATCTTTGAATCGACCTATCCATCTGGCCGAAATCGATTTCCCCATGGGGGCAAAACTTCGGATGGACGAAAACCTCGGACCATTCTACGGGCTGAGAGTATATCCCCGTTCTTATCATTGGTTGTTTCCGTTTGCCCCAAGATGGATATGCATAGCGCGCTGTGTTATCATTTGTCCCGTATGCTGCTTAGAGAATGTACAGACCAACAGATTTCACTTTAGGGAGTAGCTTACAGAGAACCTCACCTAGCAGCATGCAGTATAAACCCTTCGGGGCAGTGGCTAATGATATCGGATCAAAAATCTATCAAAGAGAACACGCGTGTGCGTTTTGAAAGATTTCAGGTTGATTATTGTTTTCAAGCCTTTTACCCGGACGCCATGGTCCCAAAGTATGCACAATGATTTCTATGCTGAAAGTTGACCACCAAACGGGCTTTATTCAAGTCTTTCACACGCGAGCTTTAAGAATCAAGATGGATTTGATAGCACTCAGGAAATACTGTATTTGAGGAACGAGGAATTCTCTGCAGTCTGTTTACTGGCTTCTTTCAATATTCCAGCTTCGTACATGACGAACTGGTATAACAGCGATGAGAACACTAGCCCGAAGTAATCGACATTTCCGGGAACTGACATGGAAAGTCATATCCTAGATACATACTACTGATCATTAAACAGAACCATGTCTCCTTGGCGAGATAGGAATTGTAATTTGTGTGTCTTGCAGCTATCTCGCGACTTCCTCATATGTTGCTATTTCACCTGAGTTGCGCCTCCCCGTTATGAATCCGAGTGGATGTTAACTAGACACAAATCTGAGAATAATGGAATTATGGTTCTTTTCTTCACCAGATATCGAAATACTATACACGACTTGGACATTTAGACTCTGCGCTTACCATTATTACTCGATCCATAGACAAGGATACATCATCATCACGGAGTGATTACTCCAGCTGAACAATGGCAACTCGGGAACAGATCAGGAAAACGAAATTTCTCCTTCGTGGTCCAGGACTCGTTCTGAGTATGCTGTTTCTCATTCTGATTAGCTACTGCTCTGTCCATCGGTATGGTTTACTTTCCCGTTCCCAGAAGAAATAATGACAGAAATATGTACGCCCGAGACTGACATCAAGTAAGCGGTTGGTGGATGGATCTCACGAAGACTCTCACTGTGGGAGTTGTAACATCTCTAGCGACTCTCGTCGTCATGTCTACGAACCTCATCTATTTAAATCGCTCCTTTGCCGATGCGATATCCAGAAACACAGGCTATATCTTCAAAAATATACCCGCGTACACGGTTCCGATTCTCATTGACTTGATGCTTCTAAACGCTTGGGTATGGGCTGTCTTCTTCTCTGTGCGGGACAACAAGGGAAAAGATACGGCAAAAGAGATGGATCCGCCACCAACAGCATTATGGTCACTTGCAGTTAGTTGTGCGGTTGCAGAGTGGTAAGTAGCACCAGCGGGTTGTCGTTTTCATTTTCCTATATAACCACTGAGCTGACGTCTTCTAGTATTATTTGTACTCTGGCTCCTATCCACTGTATTATGGAAGCTCGAACCCCGAAGGTAAAGACCGCAGAAACTTGGTGATCAGCTCTGCAAGGAAGCGTATCTTGGACCATACTATGGTTGAGAAATTGGTTGTTTATTGGAACTGTGAGCCTGGTAGGCTTAGGTTTTTTTTTCACGTTCTTTTGGTTCTCGGGTCGGCTCATGCACTTTATTGTTAGCTATTATTGATTGGACTTGTAACTAGTTAACCGCCGCCATTTGTCTCAGAAGCAATGCAAGCAAAGAGAAACATTATTCTTCGATATATTCCGTATTAGAAATCAACAACAAAGCCATTATTCAGCTAATGGCTTTTGCCTTTGATTTGGCCCTTGGAGTCACAAAGCACTTGAAATATAAAACGCCGAATAGGAATGTCATAAATCGTTGGATCGATAAAGCGAGGATAATAGAAGATTGAATCGCATTTGTACCAAACCGCAGCAGTCGCATCAGCCATGACAGGCTAGAAGCTTCGTTTCTCGATTTCCTTCTCTCTTCTTCTGGAGTGAGGCAATCCGTAATAGGGAATGGCAATTTTACCTCCGGACAGATATCCATCGCGGCTTTCACACCAGTCGTGAACCCGTGCTCATGAAATCCCTCCCTCATCCACGCCCCCGCGAACCAGATATTTCTCCGGCCCTGGATGCGATGCAGTTCGTTCTGTGCCTGCATACTAGCACTGTCATAGACCGGATGGCGGAAGTAGAAAGTACCCTGAATCGACCACGGATCAGGGGTCCTAGGAGGATTAAGCGTAGTGAGAATAGGGCCCGTTATAGAGATATCCTGCCCTGGCAGATCGTTTAGATTTGCAGTTAGAGATACCAGAGGTCCAGAAGGCCCAGAGGTGCTGAAGTCATGGTAATTCCACGCGGCCCAAGCTTTGCGATTTCGCGGCATGAACTAATTCGAACTTTTGCATCAGTATGCGCGTTTCAGATACCTGCAGGGGTTTCTGCAAATATTCACCCAACTTCACAAGGGATAGACTACATACCGACGTATCAGAGTGCAAGTACACTCTACTTGGACTGGTCTTGAAACAGCCCAGTATCCTCCTTTCGTCAAAGGTAGCCCCATCTTCTAAGATCCGTAATGCTTCGTCACCAGCCGTGGCTACAATAACCTTATCGAATCTTTCGATAGACCCATCTGCAGTATGTAATAAGAGTGGAGAGCCCTTTCCTCTGAGTCTGCACTCTGATTCAATCTTGATTATAGGCGTCGAAAGATGCAAGTTCCCACGAGGTAAACCCTCTAAGATACGATCCACGTACTGCTGGGCACCATCTTTTATAACCAACCACTGCACACCACCGTTATCACTGAATGACGAATTGAGAAGTAAGTGATTCTTGAAGTACGAAACGAGCATCAATATCGGAATCGAATTGAGCGTCTGCTCCGGATTATTAACCCAGATTGATGACGCTAGGGGAATCAGGTAATTATCTCGAAATGCTGACGAATAGTGGTTTCGTTTGAGGTAAGCACCCACGGATTCCTCATCTTGCTTGGTTCTCGTCTGGTCTTCACCAGACGGTTCGTCATGGCCCAGGAGGACGTCGGTGGCGAAGAGATTGAATCTCCATATATCGAAGAGCATGCGCCAGACGCTAGGGGAGAGGAGGTTGCGACGTTGTGCGAATAATGTGGAGAGAGAGGTAGAGGACCATTCGAATTGGCCATTGTTTCTGCTGAGGCCGAATGTAATTCGCATGGGCAGAGCTGGGATGTCGAGGTGAGAGAGGAAAGATGTGAAATTTGCTAGAGGAAAAAGTATATCAATATCTCCTTAACGAGAGAGAACAGAGGTTTTCGAGTAAACGAGCACATATCTGAGACTTCGATAAGGGAGGTTTTGCTGTAAAGATAATGAATATAAAAAGCAAAGCAACATACGATATGTCAACTCATTAAACAGCGTAAACGCGATATCAACCATTGTGATGCCCCCAGCTTTCGACAGGTTGCGCCATGGGACAGTCAGAGTGTGACCGCCCACTCTTTCGTCTGCTTCGTAGAGATGAATCTCAATATCCTTATCACCACTTTGTCTCTGCTGCTGCTGTAGTGTCCACAGTGCAGCTAGACCCGAGACACCACTGCCTACTATCGCAACGCGGAGTGGCATGGTTAGTGATGAAACCGACGTTAATCAATCGAAAAGCGTTGTGAAAATGGCAATATATAAAAATATATGAAGGAATTATATGTGTTCTTGTGTAGATGAGTCAGTTTGACCTCAGTTGGGAATAGTCGCGGTATTTCTCTCCTATATGTTATTCATTCCATTCACCCTTTACCAACAGGAGGAGACTGGAAAGGCATCTTTATTTACGCATCCATTTCCAGATTTTTTCTACGTGGTACACACCAGCCTCTATCTTCAGCTTAATTAGGCAATATTATAAATCAATACAGGTATAAATAAACCGCGAAACTAGACTAGTCTACCCTGGCTGAAGAATGGAAGAATATCGAATAGGTCTGAGATCTATTTGCGGCTGTGGTGATTGATTCCATACAGCTTTGGGGGCCGTGCACGTTTGTTCTTTACGAGAGAACGAATCATTCGAGTAGGAATTAAGACATGGATACGAGAAAGTATTAATACTATCGCCAGGAGGTATCTTGTTTGTTGCGGTGGCATCTTTCGTTTGCAGAGTCGGTATGTATACATCGGGGGTCGAAGAAAAGATAAGCCACAATAGCATCAACATTGCAAAGTGAGGGTTACGACCTGTGTCCATCCGGACCCATGGCCCCTTCAGCTGATCGATATTTCGAGCCAGGTACTACGCATCTGAGTAATAGGATCTTGTCTTGTACTACTTTTGTGCAATGCGTTCACTATCTCTTTCACGACATGTGAAGATTTCAAACCCAGGTGCCAGGAAGAGATACAGCTTAGTAAATGCCTACACCGTCTCCTGGGTGCACAAATGACAGTATTAGCAAAAGGTAATACCCTTATTATTTCCTTATTGTGCCTAAGCTTAAAAAAGACTATTCAGCCCCCAATCTTCAAGTCTCACACCATCCTCCTGACCTCGAAGCTTCACCTGGTATCCTGGTATTTATCAATCTATGCTATCGACAGGCTTATTGACGCCAATCCAATGACGAAAACAGCGAACACGTTTTTTCTTTCGTATCCGGATATAATTATATCTTCTATAGAAGGGACTGTGACGGAGTAAATAGAGACTTGGATCCAATGGTGGAAATCCGCTCTTCCGGACTATTTACTAAAATCTCAGCTCAGCTTTGCATACCAAGCTCACCACCACGTGGCCGAATATTTAGGCATCTTCGATACTTGGAAATTATAATTTGGGCTCGAATTGGGTTGACGTTTTTTGGTCAAACCCGTGGCGGTGGTAGAAGGCCTGGTCTATTGGATAGTTATGTAGGATACAGGGCTGATTAGGCTAAAAGGGAAGGGAAGCAGAACTGCAAGAAGCCTACCAGAGCGTGTCGAACAAAATCGGAAACTGTTATCCTGAAAACTGTTATCCTGAAATTAAGATCCAAGCCGTAGTGACTGTTGAAGACCAACTAACAGCAAGCTTTTAACTAGAAATGTAAAGTTTACTAGAGACACACACATTCATAAAACTTCAACGTTAATATAGACCAGCATAAATTCCCACGGTGCGCCTTTTGACCTATATAGGAAAGAAAATATGGATATCAATCGAGTCTGAGGAACTTCAGGCTCAGGTAAAGCAGAAAATAAGACGAAAGAAAATTGTCTGTACCTGACAGCGTAGTTTGACGGTATAAAAATGAGAATGCCCAGAGATGAGGGTTAAGTGACTGTGGTGGAAAAAACAAGAAATACGCGCGATGTGATGTCTCCGGCAGTAGCGAACGAACCACTTCTGACATCCGGATAAAGCTCGACACAACAGTAAACGAGAATAACGTAGATCCTTGAGAAGGCGTCCATCTGACAAGCTAGCATGCCGAAGGCGCCCATGGGCAAGATGGTATGTCATGGATGACCACCAGTTTCACCTGCAGGTGGGCGGTACGAGATTATCATACATGAGTGTCCATTCCGGACATCTCATGGTCTTGTTCAGTTTCAACGTGGAGTGGCACTTTCAAATCCACGGGTAGAGGGTCATTAGATCTCGGGGACTGTTCCTGTTCCTCGGTTGCAGGCCTTGAGGGACGCTTTCTTCCCAGCCTCTCACACCAAGTCTCCGCGCTCACCAGTGTATCGTTTACTACACCGCTGACCTGCGCCATCATGTCCAAACCCTCTTGGGCAAGTACGAGAACTCTATGGGCATTGATGGTCGCTTCTGATGAGGAAGCTGAAGAATTTGGCTGAGGGTTCGAGGTAGAGGCAATGCGGAACCTCTGCGGCAGAGAGGTGAGATGTCTGCGAACAAGGTTGCGCGCGTTTTCCGGCAAGGCGCCTCCCGCGTACTTTGATACGATGTCAACGACCTGTTTCAGGGTGGCCAGCACGTCCTCCTTAAGTGCTTGGATCCGCTGGGCGAGCTGTGCAGGATCAATGCAGCCTTCAGAGCCACTGGCTCCAGACTGTCCCGTAGCCTGGTATTCATCCCATTGCTTCAAGAGATTCCTGAGAGCCATAACAGCATTGCCTAACCGGCCATTTGCCCATTTCAGCCAAGTGACACAATATTGCAAGCTGCGTAAAGATTCCTCGCTCATGGCTACGCCCAGGCCAGAGGTCGAGATCACCAATCGATTTGCCCACGCCTGACGAGACATCCTTTCCTCACTCTGTTGTCGTTTCTCATCGCCTTGTGCGACTTCCGCGACTTCTTCATATTTTGGTGACTTGTTATCATCATAAGGCGGTAAAGGCTCTGCTGAGGAGAGATCAGAGGATCGACGGGAACGGGTTTGAGATTCAGATTCCTTCTCAATATCCATCTCGTCAGGATGCGCGCCACCATTCATCTTCCTCCGCTTGCTACGGTCATTATCTGTCGCGGTCGACTCTCGTCGCTGCAACGCCCAGCGTAGGCCGCCTTCAACGCCAGTCTTGCGGCCCACTGAACCTACTGTATTCACGACGGGTGAACCGATATTGCGCTCGATGAATTCAGCACCGGACTTAAAACGCGGTGAATAGGATTTAGATGTAGTGTAAGCCGACACAGAGCGATTGATCGCGGACGAGACTAAAGGATGGGTCGAGGTGAGGAGGGACAACAGCGGCTCCGACTGCGGGGTTTCGGTAGTTGAAGGCCCTGCGGGGGGCGATTGTTGCGACGGGCGTGATGATCGAGGAGATTGTCCGAAATCTGTGCGCGGAGCGATCAGTGACACTGTATTTTCATTTTGCAGACAAGGAGCGACTGCTGGGTCAGCCTCGTCCTTACCAGAGCGCAGCCCCTCGAGGGCCTGGGCAGCTTCGATATCATCCATAGATAGAACACTAGCAGCGCGCTGCGAGCGGTCGTCGGACGCAGAATTCCTGTCGACTTCCATCATACTGGCGGATTCATGTTCAGGACGGGGGGTGGCAGCAGAAATAGGAGGAGGCTCTCGGAGATCCCTCACAGACGAGACGGCGGCAGTTGGAGAAGGCGAAGACACCACTGTCGAGGGTTGGGGATCGAGTCGAGAATAACTACTAGCGGCCTCGGAGGAAGCAGCGCCGTCTGGGCGGTTGGCCATGGAGGCTGGCCTATAACACTCGGTTCCCTGTCGTGGCGTTGACAGCGCTTCTGCGTCTGTTAGGAGCACTTCGGGATGAGGTTTTGTCTCGCACGTGAAGACGAGTCTGTCCGCCAACCACTCTCTCGCGAAATGCCAATCTCTCAGCACATTCACACTTTAAACTCCTTATCGCAGCAATAGGACAATCGCAACACTAGATGCTCACTCAGATGGTGATATTCCTCCCTCTCACATGCGGATGGCGATATTGTGATCGGTATCGGCAGTGCGAGGTCGGGATCAGATGCGATCAATACGAGAGATGAGTCGGGCAGATGGCCGGCTACAGTGCCTCGCTTCGTAGCCGATGACAGCACAGGACGCTATATCAGATTTCTTCGCAGGTACCGTCTTACAGAGCAGAAAAAGATATGATGTCCTAATTATTGCTATCACTGCAAAGTATGGTTGCAAGCACATGTGTTTCAGCCAGACCAGCTATCGGCCCTTTTTCTCTTCACCCAACACTTCCCAGAGCCCTATGGTACTTAGCTCTGGAGTACCACGCAAACAGTTAGTGCCGCAGATATTCAAATCCCTTGCGTTTTCTGTGGTTCATCCAGCACAAAGAAAATCCACCAAAGGCGAAAAAATCGAGTAAAAACAGTCACGATGTCGCACAGTCACATGCCCTGCTCAGTCGCTCTTGCTCTTTCTGGTTGTTCTTGCGCCTGCCTCGACATCATTGTTGGCATGTGATTACTCACCTGATCGGGTATCGAGCCGACGATCCGGATCCCGATCGATTACGGGATAGCCTACCACGTGAGATGCAGCCAATCACAGATCAGGCGATGCCCAAAAGCCTTGACTTGCTCATAGCATAGATACGTTTTCATCTGGACATTCGCAGTAGGTAGAGTTTTTGTGGCTCATGCGATATCCTTCCACAGCCATGCGGCCAGTGTTCAGGGTGGAAGAAACCAGTATGAAGCTCTGTAGACTCTGCATCGATTATCTATTGCTTCTGATGAAATATGATAAAATGAGATTGGCGTAGTAACTATACGAACTTGCATATTTACCAATCTCTGCATCTGATATCAGGTACTTCCCCTATGCAGGAAAACCAAAGAGTTGATATATAGGCTCTTTGCGTATTGTCAGATGCTAGTTGAAGTCCAATACAAGCTTGTCTCTTTAACAATTATCTTCCAGTTGAACCACTGCTTATACGGATTAGTCTGCAAGTGCGAGGTCGATTGACTTTCTACACTGCTCGAATTCTCCCCACACTTGTCTAATTAATGGACCCATATGCGTACAAGTATGCTGTTAGCTTCAAGTTTGTAAAAATACCCATCTGAGACATTTATCTCAAAAGGATGAAACGCGATAGGCCAGCTTTGATTTCACGTCTACTAGGAACTTGATCCTAGACTATTTAAGGACAATATTCAATCTTATCACGTATCAATAATCGGCTACTATAGCTGATCATGGCTCTTGCGAATAGCTTTCATGCAGTGACAAGTTTCTGAGAACCACTTAGTTAGGGTACGCATGCATGTGGTCATTATCTGGTTCTAGCTTATCACGTCAATTATCATAGGTAGGGCTGGGTGAATTCTTTAAAAAGAAATCGGGTACTGCATAGTACTCGAGTAGAGCTCCGTAGTGAGCTTCCGTATGGAGAAACATGTGGAGAATTCATCTGACAGAACAATCGAGATTTATCATGCGTGTCATGCCATGAGAGAAGAGGCCGGTTTCTTTTTATATCTATGGTATGGTACGGCTATATTATTATCTCTGGTCCTCATTTGAGAATCAACGTGCTATTTTGTGGCCTTAGCCTGCAAAACTATGCGCATGGCCTTTTCTCCGCTGTGGGGTTGTACCATCACCTTTTCTTGCAGTTTGGGTATCACATCCTGGATCGGCGATGTAGATCACTTTGGATTAGTTACTGCACTTTACGGATGATGTCATTCTGACTTTGCGAGTGGGTAAAAGTGTTTGAAGTGTATTGCACCCTGCGACCCTGTACTGCATACTCGATTGTGGACGAGTTCTGGGGCTCTTTGTCAAGCCGTTTTCGGTGTGGTTGGTAGGGATGCCACTATACCTAGACGTCAGGTATTCGAGTATGGTCAGAATACGCGATGGGAGGATGGAAGCGACGAGAATCAATGTTAGGCTACAGAATTCATCTTCTGGGTTCATGGGTTCTTTTAATTATGCGTTTAAGTGTATATGCTGTATGCATCAGTTGCACTTCACTATTTCCCTTGGGAACGCGGGACTAGGTGGCCGGGGGCATCCGGATCAGCCGGAAACACCACGAAAACAGACAATCTCTTTCTACTCAGAAAGCTTATCTTTTGAAAGAATCAAACAAAGTGGTATTATCAAAATCATAGCCTATCGTAATATCTCAAGTTCTATCACAGGACAGTCTATAGAAGACCCCCATATAGAACGTTCCTCATCATCAAATATAGAAAATCCCGTAGTTACCAAAAACAACAAAGCCTGAATCCAATCCAATCCTTTCGGACGAACCATGATCCTAAGCCCTGGACGAAGAGAACCCAGTAAATCCCAGAAAAACAAACCCCAGCTCCTTTCACTCTCAAACTCCGCCGCTCCCAGCAAGTTGGCAAGGGAAAAGTGATGAGAGCGAACTCAAAGGCGCGAACAATGACAGCTAACTTCTTTTGGATATAATGCGGCGTCAACAACAAGAGAATGAGAATGTGATCTCAGCCCCTGTTTGTTCGTCGGATGGCCCTCTCGAAGCTCCGGATGGTGTCCAGTGGCCGTTCGTAACGGTACCGGGTCGGGTTCGAGACGTCAGGCTCGGCTAGCGGATCTCCGTTAGTACCGTTGTATCGCCACCACGAGAAAAAGATTGTTGGGAAGTATAGGCGACAATGGGCTGGAACTTACTGATGGGGTTTCCGTTGGCATCCACATGCTGCATCTGACTCAGCGATCTCAGAGTTGACTTTTCGAATGCGAGGGCGGCTGTTGTTAATGATATGTTAGCCTAGGTTCCAGATATACATCTAGTGTGCACTAGTAGTATCTAGTATAGCAATATTGGTGTAGAGTCGAGAAGGGCAGAATATCTTGGGCGCCAACATACCTGGCTGTTCTTCATTCATGGCAAGAACCGGGTTGGCTTTGCTCTGCAGGTTGATCTTGAGATCCTTCGATGAACCCGAGGCCCTGCTTCCATCAGAGGAAGAAGACTTGCTGGACTTGTGAGACTTCCACGGGGCCGACATGGTGTATGATTTTATTTTTCTGCCTGGCTAGGATAATTTCAGGCCTTGGACGGATAGATGGATGGATAAAACGAATGGTGTTCCGTTGAGTCTATCCGAATAGGACGATGCAGCGACTGTAGAGGATGGTATGGTATGGTATAGAGAACGAATGCCAAGTAGAGAGAGACGTAACGCAGCCCTCTTCTTTCTACAGGTAGAAAGAATAGCAGAGAGAATGTATGGTATAGTTGAAGTAGACAGGAGTAATGGTACCTGAGCGGGGGAAGAGAAATGGAGGGTGGGATGCTTGTTCTTGAATAAATGGGCAGACAGGGTAGGCGGACAGAGTTTCACCTCGATCTGCTGGATTGGACATCCCATCCGATACGAAAAGCCACCGATTGCTATAATTATTCGGAGCACGGGAGTCTTCCAATCCGATGGCGTACACCCTGGCGTGCGGTGTCATCTGGCCTCTCGATCACCTCAGTCTTTTTCACTAGCCATCTTCCTTTTTACTTCTCGCTAGGTACTTACTCCATCGATTCCATCATCCCGTGTCGCCGATGGCCGATAGAATTAGACAGCCAGGGCTGGAGAGCATCCAGTTCGCAGCTGGAGCCCCTCCCAGACGGGCTGTCGTGGCCTCGCTCCATCGCTGGGCTGCCTATTATTAGTCTGTTCGATCCCGGAAGCGTTGGTGGCTGTGGTTCTGCTGGTTCTCGAAACTTCAACGAGCAATTTTCCATTCCGCCAGGTACGCGTGTCCCGCTGACGAACATTGGCCCGATGCTCGTCCTCGCGGTTTGCATTAAATGGTCAAGCTTTTTAGTTCGCAGTCGATCAGTCCCCTCTGGCCCCCGTTAGATGCGGGAACACGATCCATCTCTGGTCTGTGCGATCGTCGACGAGACACACGCACGACGCTCCGTTCACGCTGAGTGACCTCGATTAGTTATTCCCCGATCAGCGGTGTCCCTGGCTAACGGGAACCAGAAGACGACGTATGATGATATCGTGCATGTCCAGGGCCTTTGCTCCCCAATGAGATCCGGAATGTGATCGGGACCTGGCAGACAACGCTGCTCGTTTCAACTCTGAGGGACCGCTCTCTGATCTACTACTCTATGGTACTCTGAATCCTTGCGAGCTTTGGCTAATTAAATTACGCTGTACCCCGTATCTGGTCCTGGATGCTTCTGCTGCGCCCACCATCCGTCGTCATGGAGAGCTGACGCATCACACCCTATGGTACTCCGTATGCTAAGACAAAATACGTCCTGCACGAACGGCTTGCTCGGATGAAAATAGAGTCTGCTAAGTACCCGCTAACGCTCATCTTCAAATATCTCGTCCCCACAGTCGAGGCGTTCCAGACAGCATGCATCGCCTACCACGTAAGTACTAATATCTGCGGGTGATCCGCTCATTGATACGTACCTTATGGAGACCCCGGCCGGGGACTATCGATAGTGTAACTGCTACTCGGATACTCTTGATGGAAAATTGCCGCGGAACAGGGATCCGAAAGAAACTGTTGGAAATTCAATTCTTCGATAACATTGAAATTGGTTCTACCGTACTAATAAATATCCTAACAAAATATAGCTCACAACTTTCACTGGCCAATGCCTTTCAAATGTTCCATATAGTCCCAAATAGGTGGAAAGACTAATTTCTCCAAGCATATCATGGTCTGCCACGAACTTTATCGCAGACGGGTATCATCATCATACACGATGTCTACAGAATAGGAGAACGCTAAATTCCGCTCAAACCCAAAGCATAATCAGACTGGGACGATTGTTTAGCCCCGAACTCTCCAATCATGGATTTTATTCCACTGATGCATTGTCATCATAGTCGTACTCAAACCCGATACTAGCTCCGCGACTGAGCAATGCTTCAATCGCTTCCTCGCCTTCGTACTCGCCTTCACTATCCTCATTCAACTTAGACGCCAGCCGTTGCGACGTCTTGATGCTAAACTTGTAACAACTGTACATCATATCGGTCACCAGGCGCGCAGAAGCATGCCCTGTCTTGATTCGGCACAGCATTTCCCCGAACGCATAGTACACAAAGTCAGACTGCGGATATCTCGCATATGCACAGGACGCTAGCAACTGCTGCCATTCATACTGGCTATTCCGCCAGGTGTGCAATAAAGAATGCTCACCTGCTGGCGGTCGAATCTGCCGGGTAATGTCTCCGGCAGCCTGGGTGACGGCTCTGAACGATCTTCCCTCGTCGGACCTGTTGTCGTGGCACCACTTGTTGTGGGAATGCTCTACTTGACCTTTAATGAGCTTCAAAGCTCCGTCCAGTTCTTCCTGCCCTGCCCTTTTCTCTTCCCTCGCTCTGTCGACGGCGCTCTGCCACGGTCTCTCGAGATCTTTATCAGACCGATAGTGGACAGCTAATCTGTCGTATAGATCTTCTACTGCTTTCAATACCCGCGTCACTTCATTCTTTGCTATTTCAAACTTCAGGTAGTCGACAATGTTGTCAGGGTTCCACCGAACCTGGTCAGAGTAGTCGATGATATCGCCTGAGTTCCATCTATCAGGCTCAGGAACCTTGTACGCTGGTAGCCTGCGTGCACGAGGACTGATCTTGCCGCGGTATCGCTTCCAGGTCTCTTCCGAAAGCCAGAGACCTGCCTTGCGGCTATTGACAAGGTGGCTGAGAAGTGTTGCTAGTTCTTGGGCATTATGGGAATCCAGCGATTCCTCGTAGACAATCTTTTCATGCTCGACGGTGCATCGTCCTAAGTTCGATGTGGTCAGGTTGAACATGAACGTTTTCTCGAGGAATTCGTCTATGGACTGAATTTGTGTCATTGGAGTAGAATGTTTCACAAGCTCGAAATATTCTGGACCCGGTGGATCTTTCGGGATCTCTGCGTTTCTGAAACTCGACACGATGTTTTGGTCCCAACAGATCCACGGGATATCCCCATCATAATCACCGCCAGAGAGCATATGCGCTAGCGGTATATCTCCCCGCGTCGGGAAGACAATTACATCCTTGAAATGGCGCAGCTCTTGCTTCCACACGGCTCTTCGGCGCTGGATATCCGACGGGAGATGAGCGGGAAGACGCCCGACAAGAACTTCGATGCCATCAAGCATGTTGTCTTCGAAACTAGGATCATCCCACGCGGACGAAAAGCCAAAATGGACTTCATCTTCCTTGAGGACGCCGTAAGGATCAGCGATACAGTACGCGTATGTCGAGAGGGGCACACGGATGTGGAGCTCTTCAAAGTAGCGGTGCATCGCAGCCTTCAGACAGGTCCTGAGGCGCTTGCGCAAGGGTAGGAAGTTGCGCGGTGTGAACCCTGCTTCAAGAAACCGAATCACACTCTCAGAATTATCCAGCCACCATGAATCCAGTGACCGTGACTTGCTTCGAGACAATCCCTCTTCTACCGGTGGTTGGATCTTTTGGATTAGAGCCCTGCATAACAGAGGACTATCCTTGATCATGGCCGTTGTGAATTCCTGATGGGCCTCCTCTATACCTTCACGCACTAACTTGGCGACATATTCCTTTACATTTCCCCTGTTGTCGAGGATATTCAGCAGTTGAATGTTCAGATCTACCGAGTGCAAAGGCTTTGACCAATTAGTCACTTCAAACGTCAGCCTTTCTTTATCGGAGGCTGGGAGCTGCCAATATCGTGGATGTGGCTTGATTTTCAGTTGAGAGTCTGAAATTTGGATCCATAGCTCATCTTCAGCACCGAGAGAAGAGTTGTGTCTATCCACCATCCACAGCCCTTTAGCCCCTGCGATCCGACCCTGGAAACAGCTAGGAGTGCTGGCAGAGATGCCCAACTGGTCGCAGATGGTTCGTGCTAGAGTTCTGGACATCAAAGCACAGCCGTCGTTCATCACAGTCTTGCCAGGGGTATCCTTTAGGTGCAATATGTGGTCCGGACGGAGAACAGCAGTAGCCCATGTTCTTGATAGACCCAGTGAAATTCGCTGGAAAAGCTTGCAATCAGACTGATCTATATTCGACAGCCTGGGTATATGCCAGTCCAACAGCGACTCAATGCTCATTGGAGTGTGCTCGTCACTTCTCTGTCCGGCAGGGGCTAGAGTGGGCGCTTTCCGTCTATTGTGCTTGAAATCTGTACCGTCCACAGCAAAGAACTCGACCCGGAACTTGACCTCTCCGGTCTGTTTCTTTCTATTCTTGACTTCTTCCACGTAGAATGGCCTCCATGTTCTTCCCAAACACCGGTGGTCATTCTGGGTAAGCCACTTGACCATGCTCTCCCGCAAGAGCGACGGACGAGAGGGCAAGGATAGGTGCTTGGGTGGACGGGAGGGTCCCGGAATGGTGAGAGTCAGAAATCTGTCCGAGCCAAAACGACGATGGAAACGACAGCCCTTTTCCACGCGGAGAGGATTCAACTTGAGTTTCAGTATGCCTTGTTCACCCTGATCACACCAGGACAGATCCCCTGAGAATACAGTGACTTCAGAATGTTTCTCTAGGTGAGTGAATTGGTCGACTGCCGAGTCCCACGCACTTGCCGATGATTTTTCCGGAAGAGCCCTGCCGGATCTTTGACCGTGATTCTCAATCCATCTCCAGAGGTCGTCGTATTTGGAGAATGGGACTTTATCTCCCACGAGCATCTTCTCCGAAGGCAAGTTCCATTCTCGGGCAATTCTTTCCAGCTCATACCTACATCGCACGGGGATATGCCGCGAAAACTTCCACTCCGCGGAGAAGGGGCCATGTTCAAGGAGATCGTTAATAAATCTTTGATCGTATGGGACTTCGGGCTGAGGAGCATCTGGAACGGAACGGGGTTCGGGTTCTCGTGTACGATGAAACAGGTCATCTGTCTCGTGACTGAGCAGTAAGTCGACTATGGAACCATTCTGACTTGAAGCATAATCCAGAGGGTCTGTCAAATCAGTGGCATCAGTTCCAAATGAAGTGTCGAGAGTACGCGAGTCCCCGAGGCCAAGGTAACTCGATGCTGTGGTTGAGAAGCTGACTGGGGGCTTGCTGGCCGATCCTGCAGTGCTTTTGTCAGTGGCCGGCCCGGACAACGGTTTTGTTGTCTTCAGGAATTCGTGTATGGTCGATTGTCTCTTCTTGGGCTTTTTAGGAGATATCTGTTTCTGTACATCGTCGATAGCGTCATCAGTCCTGCTCATATCGATTTCCATGCCATCCAGATCTGAATCGTCAAACTCGTCACCGTCTGATGCGAACGAGTCTGAGATCTCCGGAGACTCTACAGGGGAGCTAGGAGCTGTATAAAATACCTCTTGTTCGTCAGATGGCCTTCGTTTTGTAGGAGATGATTGGTTTCGCTGGACGCTGCCGGGAATATATTCTCTCGACGGGCCATTAGACAAGTCTCTCGGCGTTGCTCTAGACTCCAATGCATTCGTGCCATATGAGCCCCTATTCGTCAGATAGATTTCATCGTCGATCAGTTTCAACAATGCCTTCAAACGAATATCCCGTTCAGCCTCCGAGATCATCTGGACGCTGTCTCTTCTCAGGAAACTGGACGGGGAGGGCAATGTCCCCGATTCCTGGTTCGGTTTGTAGACCCATTGCGGCTGGCGTGGTCGAACCCACTCCTCGAAATTGTTGATCACCGTTTTTACATCGACACTGCGATTATAATAGAGGATTCTGATCCCAAGGAAACAACGCAGATCGAGGGGCTTGTCCCTGCCATGAGCTGCCGGGGAATACATAACCGGGTTGGGCAACTGCAGTCCATATTTCAGATTGAGCGTCTCAATTATGCGATTTAGCTCCTCGGCGGGCTTCACTGGGGTCCGAGGGCTGTTCATGTTGGCCCTCGACTCTATCTCAAACTCCCACTCATAAGCTGACTCCCACTTGGACAGATAGCACACAAGAACACAATCTTCCCGTGACAATCCAGATAGCCCAGCTACAAGAGGCTTCAGCAGAATGTCGATTCTGCAGTCAGAATATGAGGGCGTGAAAAATGTCAAAAATAATAACGGCAAGGGCCGCTGCTAACCACCCCTCATGAAATGCAGGAAGAAAGACAATTGCAAAATGGAAGCCATCCCAGCACTATAAACGAACAAAAGGACGCTCTGTCGTTTCTATGGCGATTAGTCGCCATTAGTGCCTGAGAACTGCGGATGGGCACATCGTCAGAGAGCCATGGAGGGGCAGATGGCCTCAGGCTGGACTGGACAGGCGGGGAGTGCACAGAATAAAGGAAAATCGGAGCCCATGCTGGCATAAGCTTGGGATTAGAGTGCTTCTTTTTTGCGACGGCGGGTGCATCTCCCCAGCCATCGGCTCTGCGGAATACAAGGATCCGCAGCCGTTAAGTATTATCCTGGGTAGTGCAACGCACCATCCGGGTCGTGTGAAGACATGACAATGATTGACTGATGACGACTAGCAAACAATAACTAATGGATAATGTGAAAACAAGATCAAGATCAACTCTGGATCTGTGAAGGCTCCCGAATAGCCCAAACGCAGCATCTGATGATTCCACAGCCGATTTTTGATGCGTGAGAGCTGCTGTCGCAAGTTTCGAGCTAGAGATGCTGACGCGGGCCGATCCCGGGCTCCACCTAAAAGTACACCGTCTCAGTCGCATTCTCGTTGAAGAGCCACGAGGCATAATACTGCCCTAGATCTCCTTGGGAATATCTAAATATGCACGGCGGCCCTATCCAACAGGAATGGCTATTCCTTACTTGAGAGTCCTAGTGAAAATGTCGTCTCAATGGCCTAAATGGCCTAAACACCAAGGAGTTGGCTTTCAGGGAGGATGTTTAAGCAGCACTCTACTCCTCTTACATGGCACATCGGGTTCGTTCACAGCTGAAGCCTTTCGTAACCTTGACATGAGTTCATTGTAGAATGATTGTAAAATGCAACATCCCGAGAACTAGATGCTACTGGCTCATCAATGCATATCAACTAGGATGCTGATACCGTATCTGGTGCGACACATCTCATTTTACACATCAATATTCAGGGATATTTCGAGCACCGTAGACTAACTATACGGTGCATATTACACAGCATCGAGAGCTAGCCGTAATGAAATAGCGCACACATTCATCAAGAAATATTGCCTCTTAAACGTAACATGGGCACGATATACATATACTCGTTAACAAATGACACAGCCAAAAGAATAACTTCTAGATCCCGCGCTTTATACCAAGAAAGAAAACAAAAAGAGAACACAGCAGCAGTGAGTCTTCTCTTAGAATAGCCACGAAATGAACGTCCTATAGACCCAGTTGCGCTGCTGGAGCTTCTCGGATTCGGCGGCCTTGCGCGCCTCATATTCGGCTTCTTCGCGATCGATAGCATCTTTACCGGTCCACAGGTCCGCTTCGTAGGGGTTAACGCCCTTGGACTTGGTGATGATCTTGTATCCAAAGATGAGGATAAGATATAGCGGAATACCAAGGTAAGCGGTGATGAAGTTCTTGTAGTCGAAGTTGCCCCATTTTGGATTGTGCGTGAAGACATCGTAGCTCTTGGTGAATGCGATGACAATGCAGAAGATTAAGGCACCCCAGGAACCCCCTGCCCCAAGGGGAGCCTTGTACGCAAGTGCAGACTCCGGGACCTGCTGGGCTTTGCGGGCGCGGATAAAGTAAAGGTGGGTTACCAAAATGGAAATCCAGGTCAAGAGGCCGAAGATTGTGACTAGGTTCACAAAATAGCCGAATACAACCTTCGAGTCGCTTGAAACATTCATGTATGCGAGAAGGCCAAAGAGGGAGGAGAGTCCCAATGCATAGATGGGCACACCTCTGCGATCAGTCCGGGCTAGGATCTTAGGCGCCTTGCCTTCTCTCGCCAGACCGTAGATTGTCCTGGTCGCGATGTACAAATCCGAGTTGGACGCAGAGAAGACGAAGACCAAAATGCATGCGTTGAGGATATCAGGGAGTGCAGGAATACCTGCAAGCTGAATGGCCACAACGAATGGAGAGGCAGAGGCGCTGCTCGAAGCTTTTGTTGCGAATGCAAGTTCTTTCGAATCGTACGGAACCAGCATGCCGACTAGAAGGACGCTCAAAACATAGAAAACCAAGATTCGGTAGAAGGTGAGCTTTATTGCACGCGGGATCGTCTTTCGAGGGTTCTGAGCCTCGCCGACAGTCACACCAACTAGTTCGGTTCCGAGATATGCGAATGTGGCCGACACCATAGTTGCCCAGAACGCATAGAATCTACCAGCAGATCCTGTATCGATGTACGTATTGAACGCTCCGGGTCTGTTCCAATACCGAAAACCCTTCCTGTCATGATCAGGACCGCCTCCCAGGGCCAGAATCAGAGACAGAAGGATCAGGCCTAAGATAACGACGACCTTGAACGACGATAACCAGAACTCAAATTCACCGAAGAACTTGATTCCAAAGTAATTGATGCTGACAATCAATACCAGGAATATCGTGATCCAGACACCCGGATTAACTCTATCAGCGTCCAGCCAATACGTTATTACCAATGCGCCTGCGGTCATTTGGTTTGGCGTAATAATGATATATTTAAACCAGTATCTATGAAATGTTATTAGCGACCTCAACCAGCAGGGATAACCTTCAGACTCACGTCCAACCCAATGTGAAACCGAGAGCAGGGTCACAGAAACGAACAGCGTAACCGGTAAAACCAGAGGGCAGTGGGAGCCATGCAGCCATTTCTCCAAGCGCGCACATGACGAGATAGACGACGAATCCGACAACCGAGTAGGAGATCAAAATAGAAGCAGGCTACATGGGTCAGTATAGAATTGCACATCCCTTAATGGACGTCACTTACCCCAGCCCTGTAGAACATTGTTAGCATGGGAGATCCCTTTCGTTGGAATACAATCTAACTTACTTTGCAAGAGCACTTCCAGTACCGATGATCAGACCAGTTCCAATTGCACCACCGATAGCTGCTTGAGTCAGCGTTATGAACCAATCTGATGCAGTTTACTCCACCTACCGATCATTGTGATATGACGAGCCTTCAGCCCTCGGTGCAGGTCAACGTGCTCTTCATCGCGGGCAGTGATGCCTTCTTCGGCCGCAAAAGTAGTCCCGACGCTGTGCTCATTCTTCGAAGGACTCGTCGTCGACGAATTATCTGCTTTACGTTGCCAAACTCCCATCTTGGCTGGTTAAGCCCGCGAGATCGCAGGGTTTACCACGGACGGCGACGTAGCTGATGGTATCCACGAAAACAAAAGACTGCAGCCTTCCTCCTTCCTAAGGTAGCCTCAACTGGCAACGAAGAACCCGGAGAGGCTGCAGAAAATACCGGACACAGCCTCTGTAATCCGGGGCGCACACGAACAGGTGCCTGTTCTACACGTACTTATGGAACTGCACAGTGTGTCTCAGGCGCGCGTGACACTGATACTGATAATATGGATTATTAACAAGAGGGATGAGAAGTAAGCTACAGAGAAGAAGAAGAGAACATGGGCTGCCCGTGAGATTTGAATATCACAGTGTGGAAAGCAGGAAGGAGCTAAGGCACCCCGCACCCTAGGTTTGTCTCTATCTTTCGCATTATCGAATAATATTATTACTTTCTTCGAGAGCACCAGCCTTCCGGTAAATTTGCGGCGGCGGAATCAGCCTAGGCTCGCCCCGCGAGCGTTTCTGGAGCCAAGAAAACATGACGAGAGGAGCGGGAGGAATCTGAGCAGTTTCGCCAACCATATCATGATATTGCACGCCACGGGGCACCTTAGCACGAGGCTCTGGCTGGGCACACTAACTTCATCAGTTCACGGGGTTGCAGTCAGCGCTGGTGCCTCGACTTTCCTTCAACGAAGATTATGACTAGCGCTGGATTGTTATTTTGTGACAACGATGGTGGGCCTGATAATTGTTAGTGGGTGCACGAGAATGTGGTTAGACGAAAGAATTTGCGTCTGCCACTTTGTGCTCAGCATGCAGTGCTTGATCAGGAAATGTTCGAGATGGTTTCGAACTTGCCATGGGTCCAATATTGGTTTCCCACCGCTTGATCTATGGATTGCCTGTGCAATCTAATCTAAGACCAACTGCTGGCAAGTAAATACTACATACATTTCGCGAGCCTTTCACTCGTACCGGGGCACCATAGAGTATTACTTCGGTCTATCACAGTCTTTAGTTGATTACTCTTATCTTTCATTAATCTTAGATCTGACTGTGCCCAGACTTGACTTAACCTAAGATGGAGTCGGCCTCGCAACGAGCGAACTTGGCGGATCATTGAGAACGATAAGAGATTGAGCATTGACGCTTCTTCAAGATCTTGACATAAACATACCAGAAAACAGAAACAAATCCCCGCAATTCTTGATTCTACAGAAAATGCCAGAAGCCGGAGATCTCGCCAAACTAGCATTTTATTACGTTATCTAGAGCGATGCTGATTTGGTGACACTGAATAACCTCAAATGTGCTTGCACTAGAGACAAGTATCCCGTACTTAGCCGTCTATATCCGTCAAGCCAAGAAGTCCGTGAAATATCAGCAAGCTCCGCCCCTTTCTTGGCATCATTTTCCAATCCAATCCAGTCCGTCGAGTCTGTTATCTCGTGAGAATTCGCTTGCGGACCTTGGCATCCACAGCAACAATGATTTCGGCAATTATTATATTGCACAGAGCGGAGTACGCGGTAGATACCGTTGAAGCTGTGCGCCCTGTCCCCGACCACAACACCGTCTGTGCGCTTGAAAATGTCTCATCAAATTACGGGATGTGTCGTCCGTGAGCCTTGCAACCCTTGGCCATGACCGTAGCTCACTCCGGGCAGCAAAGATAACATTTCGAGACCTGTCCTACCACTAGTCGGCTTACCATAGTCGGCTCAGAGCTTAGATAGCTATAGCATGTGGAGCATCTTGTCAGCTGGAAGAGATTCTAAGCCTCAAATAGCTGTTGCTTCGATTTAGTCATTTTTAATGATTCAGAATAGACCGAGATCATTGGCCTCATTTAACTTGACTATAAGAACTCGTAATCAATGGTCGGAGCTATGCACGGATATACTCAGTAAAACTATCAAGCCTTGGGTTTAAATATCCCAGATTCTCAAAAACCCATCCATATCCGGGACAACAACAAGATTAGAGAGTCCCTTGAGCAAACCATTTCTGAAATAGGGCATGTCTCTATCTTGTCTCCCACTCCCCTTGTAAACTGCTGCTCGAGTGGTAGCGAAGCGACGGATCAGAATATCATCAAACGCTAGACACCATCGCATGCGTTCCTCTCCTGTGTATGGATCCCAGATACAAAGCGTCCCTTCATCTGCACCGCCCGCCAGCATAGTCCCATCGTGCCTCCAGGACAAAGAATGTGCTGCGCGATGAAATTCAGCAAAGCAAGACACTGGCTGCTCCGAGTCAATGTCGTAGACATGGACATAGGATTTGGGATTACCTTGGCTGAATGCAAGGTATCTTTGATCCATCGAGAAGGCCCCACTCCAAAGTTGTCCGCCAAAAGGCCCCAATATGTGAAGGCAGAGCCCAGATCTGGCATCCCAGACCCGTGCTGTACCATCCCATGCAACAGATGCGACCAGATTGTTATCCGGGCTCATGGCAGCCCACATGATTGAGTCTGTATGGCCTAGAAGTTTGTGTTGGAATGATCTAGCTTCAATGCCCCATAAATTGACACTTGATAGGAATGAAGCCTCACGTAGTCCCTCTTGGGTTGTTTCATTCTGGCCAAAGAATATCATCGTTGCGCCATCAGAGCTGAAAGAGCCGAACTTTCCCTCAAAGCAAAGTCTGTACGTCTGTAGTCTTTCTCATATCTTCTGATTGCTGCAAGTTTCCCCTGCTCGTCTAGCTCCCACAGGGTAAATGTGGTTTTCTCGTCAGTGTTGCCCTGTGATGCCAAAACATAGTGGGTGGATTTGGATGGCGCGAATTTAACAGTCTCAACCAGCCCTCCATCTACCAACACTTCGAGACGGTCCTGTGTAGCGATATCGAAGATGTGTATTTCTTTGTCGACTCCAACTGCAACGAATCTGTCATCAGGGCTAAGGGTCGGCGTTGTTGCTGTTCCCTCCAGCTGAATCTTCGCTCTCTCTTGGCCCCATTGCTTTCGATGGCCAGGGGCCCAGGTTGCAGGCTCTCCAGAGAGAGATTTGAAATCACGCCCAAGGGCATAAGTAAAGTTTTCGACGAATTTTCTTCATTTCATAAACGTGGACATTTTGTATGGTCTTTACCATATGTTCTCAGATGCACAGCTTCTAAGGATCTCAGATTGGCGAAGCAAACACCGATATTTATGCAATTTTAAGCCTGCCAAAAACTAATAACAATCATTAGGGCAAAGTGGTAGTCTCTTTGTCAGCGAACAAAGAAAACGCCAGATGATCTGCCCTATCCCCCCGGTTCTAATTATAGATAAAATCTACTAGATTCTATGGTACTTCTTTGTATGACTAGAGGATAAATATGGGCTTCAGTATCCCCTACCTAGAAGCAAGCAAACAACATTGGAAGTCTTTCAATATCTTCCAGGATCTGCTTCCGTGCCCAAGGATCCGATACTTTTGTCATTAGCCAGCTTGAATATCTACTTTAAGAGTTAGATAGCTAACCAGAGCATTTCATAGACTCGATTCCTCTTCCAAAGATAACTCTTCAGATCGCCATATAGGCCATCATAGCTTTCTGCACATGGATGGCGACAGGCAACAGAAGTGACTTAAATTCCAATACTAAGTTGTTCAATTCCACGGACAAAAAAACCAGAGCTTCTTCGATTATTCCATACGAATCGCCCTATATCTCACTTGGAACCTGTCTGGTTGTTCTCTGTCGGCTCTTTTGGTTGATCAATTTCCGAGCTACCAATGAAGCCAGCAATGCCAGCGCGCGCAATATTAACATCGTACTGTCCTTCCATTCCAGCACGTGAAGGAAAGAATTTGAAACTGCCACCTTCATGGACATGTACGGCCCCGACCCGTGTTCCACTAGCTGTAGAGAGCCCTATCGTACTAACCATCTGACGGTCATTTCTATCTTTAGAGGAATAATGCGCTCTTGAGCCCCTAAGCATGCCAGTGAGAGAAGTACTTTTATAATGATTGCTAGGTTAAGTAAGAAGTTCGCACTAAATTTTAGCAACAGTAATCCTCAAATCCTGAGAAACTATCAGCATCACTAAGTCAAGCAACTGGTAAGGAGGCGAAGGAAAAAAAGAAAAACCAGGGAGGAATAAATAAAATAAAATGGAAAACTCACGGCTTTCTCTATGGCTTCCATTACCCTCCTAGTAGACATCTCCCAGAATACCCCTGCATTTTCATTGTTTTGTAAAAGGTCATTAGGACTTACGCCGCCGACAAATTGCATCAGCGTCCTGGTGCTGGTCTGAAGTCCTCTTGCAAAGTTACGGCTCATACTGGCCTAGAGAATCGGCTAGACGTGAATCAGATTTAATATGTAGATATTATTTAACAGGAACTTATACAAATGGATCTTGGAAAGGCACTATTATACCTTTTTATGCCCCAATGACTACAATTAATAGTGTTGTATGATTTAACACCATAATACACCTTACACCACATTCTCCCCGCTTGCAGTTTGGCCAATGAATCGCTCCACGCACTCAAGAAAATAAACAGTGACGTGTTAAATTGGCAGGGATCTTATGGCAAGCTTGCATTATCGCTAAGGCCTCTGCATGTTGGATATCGTAAGTACCTAGATAAACGTGTCAGTAATGTTAGCACTGGTCACAAGCTTGGTGGTTTGAATTTTACAAAAATGGGGTTGTATATACAGGCCGCTTTCGCATATGGGATCTCTGTGCATCTGATCCTTCTATACTGTCAGATAAACTATGCGTTAATTCCCTTGGGGAAGTCTGGACTCATGAGCAAGGCTAAGGTGGTTTCTCTATAAATCTCGGAGCGGGGCTACTGCAAGCACTTATGTGCCTAAATACCGGCCATGCCGAGTCCCGACCACTTCTGTCACAAACATCTTTCAGGATAACAACCGCAGTAGTTGCGAAGCATTTTCCGACGCGCCACGGCCCCAGCCTTTCAACTCATTCAACCATTTGTGCTGAAACCCCATGATGTCTTTTACGTCTCGGCTCAGAGAAGATGTCTCGACAATGGCGACACATACTGCGATGGCTTCCTCGCGTGGATACGAATATAACGTTGAGATCCCATCTTCGGCCAAGGCTACATTTACCGTCTTGGTCTAATGAGAACAGAGCAATGTCATCAGCTATTCCTCGCATGTTCCCTACATCAGGGTTTGAGTTGATCGATATGGCAGAGGAAATTGAGGAGGAAACATTGCCCTCATACAACGCTGAAAAGTACTATCCTGTTCGCATTGGAGAGGTACTGAACAGACGGTACCAAGTACTCATAAAGTTAGGATATGGCGTAACATCCACAGTTTGGCTTTGTCGCGACCTAAGGTATAGTTAACAGTCCCATCCTCCTTTATCTTGTTTTATTTTTTGTTGTAAGTAAGTTGGAATAGGTGGCAGACCTTAAACTTCTGCCAGTGATTCCAAATATATCGCTTTAAAGGTCTACGTTCGTGGCGTCGAGAAAAACCATGAACTTGATGTATATGATCGTATAAATTCAGTTGAAACCGATCACATGGGGAAATTGTTTATCCGCAAATTATTAGATCATTTTCATATTGAAGGTCCTCATGGCCGTCATACATGTCTTGTTCTTCAACCACTCGGTATTACCGTCGAGCAATACTTGTGTTTCTCACCTGGCCGCGTTATGAGCATTGATGATCTAAAACCATGCCTCCGACAAGTCCTGGGAGTGTTAGATTTTCTTCACACCCAGGCTCACATCATACATACTGGTAAATTGATCCTACTTTTTGCCTATCTTTGGACTTTACGTGACTGACTTTCCTCAAGACCTTCAATTGAAGAATCTTTTATTGCCCGGGAACGACCCTAAAGCCTTCTCAGATCTTGAGGAGGCGGAACTTGAAGATCCTTCTCCTAGGAAGATACTGGACGGGCGTGAGATCTACTTGAGCTGGATGCCCATTCCGGGAAATGGATTACCATTGCTGAGCGACTTTGGCGAAGCTCGGTTTAGCAATGAAGAGCATAGAGAAGATATCATGCCAAACGTATACAGGGCACCTGAAGTTGTGCTCAAAATGAACTGGGACTGCAAAGTCGATATCTGGAACGTCGCCCTGATGGTATGTGTCGCTCCGATTCTTATATTCTTCTTCTAGCTAACTTTTTCTCTCTTGCAGGCATGGGACATGGTCTGTCAGCGAACTCTGTTTCAGGGCAGAAACACTGACGACATTTTCGATGATCGTGCTCATCTCGCAGAGATGGTGGCCATTTAGGGTCCTCTTCCAGCTGAATTTGTCAGAAAAAGTCCCGTTGGTTCCGTATTCTGGGATGAAAATGGTATGCGTTACCCATAACCATAGTTCTCCCTGCTAACGCTGTCTAGGCCGATGGAAAAACCTCTTCCCAATACCTAATACATCGCTGGACGAACTCGCTGCTGATATTCAAGGGCATAATAAGAAGGGGTTTTTGCAGTTCATGCAACGAGCGCTGAAATGGGATCCTGGCGATAGACCGACCGCTTGGGAATTGATGCTTGATCCCTGGATGATGGAAGGACTAGAGCTCCGGAAGCGTGGCTAGTCTTGTTGTTGGAAAAGTCGCAGCCGTCCAGCAACGAAATAAATATACCAAGGCAATCTTCGCCGAATCTATGTAGCAGCATTATCCATGCTAGCTTTCTCAGCCAGCTCTTTCAACGATCTCTTCTCTTTTTCAATTCCATTTCGCCGCTGAGCTGTATCACAAAGCTCAACATTCCCACATTCGCATTCGCCTCCCTCCCTGACCCATCGATACGTGATGCTCCATCGGTCGCCTCGCGGTCTCATCGTTCCATCCTCAAGCACGTCGTTCTTGCGCTTCTTGATACCGTGGGTCCAATGTAACCTCGAGTCCCCGGTCATTCGCATCATGGCCCGCGGAGTCAGATCAACCTCCACCCGCTGCTCACCCCTGCGAAACTGCATAAAGACCGGTGCACCAAAAGACAATGCATAGAGCTGATCATACGGCCCATGCGCGTCTACATGGGGCGGAATCCCGCTCCCAGGCGGATAATACTGCAGACAGACCTGCTCCGGCGGTCGATCCTCAGTCGTTGGGATAAGCGGCTGCAGCCATTCCGGGAACTCCTTATAAGGAATATCGGGATCTATGCCAAAGGTCTTATAGTCGAACGTGTAGCCGTAGTGCAGTGATATGCGTCCCGAGCGATCAGGCCATTCGAGCTCGTTGAGGAAGATCGAGATAAGACGCTGCTCGTGGTCGGGGGAGACGAAGTCCTCTTGCCAGAAGATACCTCGCGGCTCGATGGGGAGTTCCCTGAATTTATTTTGCTCCGCCATCCCCCTTCCTTTCGCGCTGGATGTGGTGGTTGATGAAGAAAAGATCAATCATTGTCTGCACGTGATAGGCGAGGTCCTTTTCCTTTTTGGGTACCGCCCCACAGCTTCATCCAATCTGCACATCCGCTTCATCAAGTATTATTGTCTCATGCCACAAAATGTATACAGATGCTCGCGAGAGCAAAGAAGAATGGAGTCACTGCATTTTGTGAGTATGAAACTTAATGGCATATCTGCTTAGGGGTGATCGAATCTCAACAATCTCGACGGCGAAGACGACAATATATATTTCAGGCGAAGGTAGATCGCAGAAAAACGCATGAACAACCTTTTGCTCAAAGAAAACCAAGTCAACTGAGGCGATAGCCAAAAGGAAGATACAGAAGAGAAATAGTCTGTCTACTAATAAGTGCTAAAATGCCACGATATCTTTGCAAGCACGTGGGATGAACGACAGGCGCGGTCCGAGCCGCGTGGAATTACCATGGCTGACCACGATGTGCCCCATAAACACCTGACAACTGCGGGAAATATACGGAGTACTGAAAAAGCACAATATAAAGAAGCAGCAGATGCAATGGTATCTACAATTGACATACTTCAAAAGACAAAAACTGGAAAGTAAGTCCCGTACTAGTAGGTAATAACGGTTATCGGATTGTCGTTTTGATCGTCCGGAGCTAATCAACTGCACGGACAGAAATCCACAAGAACCGACCGTCCCCGCTTGTCATTCACTTAACCTCGGGGCTATTTCGCAGCGGGGTTTCAGGAATCATCGCTCTGGATCCTACTCTGTATACGTGTACCAGTGAAAGCAATAGAAGGGCTTATCACCGTTCTATTGCAGACAATATGTGGATACGCCGCTAATTGTAAACTGCTTGATTATGCCATTCAAGTGATTGACTAACTATTTATGTGAACTACCTAAACCTCTAGCTAGCTGTCTGAGATTCTAAAGTTCTACTCTAATCACCTCACCGTGCGCATAGCTATCCCCGATCCGGTAGGCTAGGCAGATCAGGGGCAGGGAAGTTCCCGAAATTCATTCATACAAAAAGACTCGACAGTCTCGATTATCCGCAAGTGAAGTTCCGTCTTACTCGCAAGCATTGCTTTCTTCTCCCTGCAAAAATGACATTCTCTACCGTCTCAAACTCTACCCCCAAGCGCCTCGAAGGAAAGGTGGCTGTCGTAACGGGCAGTGCATCCGGAATTGGCCGGGCCATAGCTCTAGCATATCATAGGGAGGGCTGCACTGTAGTCTGTTCGGACCTGGGCTCAAGTCATGGCGAGGATCTGCAAACGCATGAAGTAATCATCAAGGAGGGAGGCACGGCAACGTTCTGTAAAGCCGACGTGTCTCAGGCAGGTGATATGGAGGCTCTCGTTCAGACAGCGGTGGATAAGTATGGTCGTGTTGATATGTACGTTTCATTCAATGCCCTCTTTCTTTTTCCCGCTATGAAATATACGGGTATTCCTGTCTGAGATACTCACATCTATCCCGAAGATTCGTCAACAACGCCGGAATTGCCCCTGAAGCCCAACGTCCCGCTCCCGTCTGGGACATTGAGGAATCAACCTGGGACCAAGTCAGCAGCATCAATTCACGCGGAGTCTTCCTCGGAGTTAAATATGCCAGTCGCCAGATGATCAAGCAGACTCCGTTGCCTAATGGAAACCGAGGCAAGATCATCAATATCGCTAGTATTCTGGGACTTCGAGGCAATCGTATGACTGGTAAGGAGTCCTCAAATGCATCTGAAGTACGATAGAAGGACGATTGCTGATGGATGTTTATGTTTCAGCGGGCTACGTCTCGTCAAAGCACAGCGCGGTTGGCCTAACCAAAGCGGCTGCCATGGACTGTGCGCCGCATGGAGTACAAGTGAATGCTATATGTCCAGGCTGTGAGTTACATGACACTGCTATTTCTCCTATGAACTAGCCGTACAGACTACAAACTATAAGACTCGGTACTGACTCTATATAGTCGTGGAAACTCCTCTGATCAACGACGCAGCATTCATGAAAGATCCGATGATCAGAGGGGCACTAACCGCGAAACATCCATTTGGCGGACTGGGAAAACCAGAAGATATCGCAAACGCAGCGGTGTTTTTGGCTAGTGATGAGAATTCCTGGATGACGGGAGCTGCAATGGCGGTTGATGGGGGTTATACCTGCCAGTGAGAGGCTCGTCAATTGAATGCGCGATGAAACGAGTGTATCAAAGACAGTACAAAATGTTATATCACAGTAGTTTAGGACAGCTCCTCAATAAGGGAAGAATGTATTCTATCTAGCAGAATAAGAAAGTAATCCGGACACTAAAGTGAGCAAAGAGCCATCCCATCTCTAGGTAATTATTACATGGGGAAACAGAATGAGAATTATGACGCCGTTAGGCTGTAAATGGCCGAATGGCAGTCGACCAGGAACAAGAAACAGAATCTAACGAAAGGAGAAAGAAGGGAAAAGACATCTATGTAAAGAGATGCAGTACCATCGCTCTGTCGCGGAGGCATAGCCGATTATGCCTTCTTCTCAGCCTGAGATGCTCTCCTAGTCGCTTGTTCCTCCTTGGCGGCTTCCGACTTCTTCGGGACACGAACGAGCCAGTATAGGAGTAGTGCGGCAGCGACATTGAACACAATATACGCCCATAAGAGACCAAAGTCCCTCCAGGCGTTGCCGAACGACGCCGAGATACCAGCCAGGAAGGTGTTGGTGCTTTTAACGGTACAGTAGGAGCAGTCTGATGTTGCGTTGGTATCGGTCAGGTAGCCTCCTGCAAGCGAGATGTATTTTTGCATGTAGTCACCGCACGTTTGACCTGCAGGGGGGTCGAAGTGCAAATATTCATTGCTGGCGCATACAACGTCGGCATTGGCCACGCCGGTTGACAGCATGGACTCAACCAAGTAGGTGAACGGAGAGACGCGGTACATAAAGATCCAGAAACCGGGCATCGTTTGCGGCGAGGCAAGAACACTGGATGTTTGGTCAGTACAGCAAAATGACAAGGTAGGACAGCAGCCACTTACCCGCAGAAAATCAAACATAGCGAGAACATCAGGTTAGCGATATTGCCTCCTGTTTCAGCGCTGCCGATTCCAGCAATCACCATGTGGGCAAATGACGAGGTGAACATGAGGAACGAGAGGACCAAGAGCCACATCAAACCGCCGCGTTCAGTAACAGCATTCGTCGGCTCAGCATTCTTGTACAGACCAATGGGATAGTACCAGCAGAAGAACAGTAGAGTAGCACAGAGAAGGTTCCAGGGGATCTCTCCTAGGATATTTGACAGCATGAACACTTTCCACGAATACGTCTTCGAAGGACGTTCGCGGACTTCGTATAGCGATCTCTGTGTGACGAAAAGAGGCATGATTCCCTGTACAAGTTGTCCGAAGATGGTGAGGAGCATGAACAGGCCGAACATCTGATTCTGGAGTCCTTGGATGGTGTTTTTGGCATTGAAAAAGGAGAACCCCACAAACAGTGCTGTTATGGCGCAGAGAGCAAACTTGGACCAGATATAACTAGGTGTTCGCCAGTGCTGCTGCAAGACACGCTTCTGAACCTCGAGATACTGAAGCCACAAAGGAGCAGCAAATTCGCGGTAGCTCGGGTCATGCTTAGGATGAGGCTTGTCTCTCGTCAACTGACCCCTTTCAGCCTTGATGTGGTCTAATTCCTGCTGCACTGCGACGTATTCTGGCGATTGTCTCCATGTAACTGGCCAATCAATATGACTGTGCGATCCGGGCGCAGCTCCAATAATTTCCAACATCCATTCTGCTGGGTTGGCATCTGGGGGACATTCTGGCGCTCCGTTCCTCACGAAATAATCGATCATAGTATGCGATGATGGTCCAATATCGCCAAAATAAACTGTTCTACCTCCTTTGGCCAAGAAGAGCAATCGATCGAAACGTTGGAAAAGCATCGCGGATGGCTGATGAATTGTGCAGAGGATAGCCTGGCCGCTATTCTTCAGCTTCTCGAGCAGACTTAGAATAGACCACGAGGTTTGGGAATCCAATCCAGATGTCGGTTCATCAAGGAAGAGAAGAAGTTCAGGCTTGGCCGTAAGTTCAACGCCGATTGTAAGACGTTTCCTTTGCTCCACGTTTAACCCTTCGCCCAGAACTCCTACAACGGCATCTGCGTATTCTTCCATTTCGAGTAGTCTGATCACCTCGTCAACATAAGCAATTTTTTCCTCCCTTGGTACATGTGCAGGCTGACGTAAGAGCGAACTGAAGACGAGGGCCTCTCGCACGGTCGATGTTGCCAGATGTAGATCCTGTTGCTGCACATAGCCTGTTTTCCTTTGAAAAGAGCTATCTCTGGGATTTCCATCAACGAGGATTTCACCAGTGACAACACCCATAGTGACCCGGGTAGCCAGAACATCCAGAAGGGTGGTTTTTCCCGCTCCACTCACGCCCATCAAAGCAGTGAGTGTTCCAGGCTTGACCCATCCGTCGACATGGTCCAAGATCCGTCTCGGTTCGCCCTTGATCTTGATATCATAGCACACATCGCGCCATTGGAAGATTGCCGTCTGCTTCTGAATAGCCCCCCAGCTCTCTTCCTCGTTCTGAACCTGTCTAGGCTTTGAAGAGGCGGCCTCTGGGTCATCCGAGCAAGACTGCTTCACTGACGCAGGGATATGACCTCTCTGGAACACGAGCACCTCACCTTTTGATTTCTTTGCCTGAATATATTCCGTAGCGGCGAGGTAGGTAGCGAAGAAAAAGAGGAGGAACGCCCAAAGAATTCCGAAGTTTCGCCATCTGTGTGATTTGCTATAGCGATAATTTGATTGAATGTACGCATCACCGTTGACGAAGTTCTGTCCAGGAACTGCACCTGTCGTACTGCAGATGCCATTTTCAAGGGTACCATATGCGGGAACAAGCGCGGTGCAATTGAAGTCTCTCCCAGAGAACTCATTGATCATCAATGCCTCAAAACCGTATGCCACAGGATCTATGTAATTGATCCATCGCGACCAGCCCAACATATAAGTTGTCGGGATAGCAAACCCAGTATAGATAACGAGTGCATTGATGAATAGCGACGCGGGAACCATGGCTTGCTCCAGGGTACGTGAAACAGATGCAATGGTCCGGAAGATCATGCTCATCGTCAGAGTTATGATGAATGAGAAGAGCAAGAAAAAGAAGAAGGCTCCCGGTTCCCGGCGTAGATTCGCCATGAAGTATAGTGTCACGTTGAATAAAATGCAATTGGTGACTTTGTACGGTATATCAGTCAATGCTGAGGCGAAGGCTTCTGCGGATGGGTGATAAAATGCATAACGCGTATGTTTTTCCACAATGCCACGCTGCGCATACAGGATGAGGATTTCCAATGCTGAACTGAACGCACTCATCAGAGTGGCGAAGAAGAGCAATGCGGATCGAGAGAAGAACGAGCCGGTATCGTCCTGGAGATTGTAGAACACCGAGCTAATAATCAATGCCATGACGAAGTTACCGAATAACTGGGTAAGTGTGAGACTGGGATCTGCCTGCAAACGTTTGAATCCACGCCAGAGACACAGTCCAACTTGCTGGCCATAAGAAAGCGTGTATGGTGATTGCAGGCGCTGCCCCTTGGCTTGCTGAAGTTTCCTGGACTGCTCGAAGGCCTTCAGGTCGTCGCCTCCAATGGGATGTTCTCTGTCGTACTCATCAATCTCCTCAAGGAGAGCTTTGTACTCTGCGCTGTTCTTCCAAGCAGCGGCGAAATCATCGGGTGTGCGAGGAACTTTGTTTTCAAACTCCGGCCGTACTCTTCGCTCCTTGGGGCTGGTCATGGAGGTTAGGAAATCAGGATCTGTCTGGCGATCCGGACACTCGAAGCCCAGGTTGACGAAGTATTGTTTCGCTTTCTTGGTGCTCCCAAAATATATCTGGCGCCCTTCATACAAGACAATGGCCTTGTCGAAGATATCGTAAGCAGCTTGAGGGGACTGGTAGATAGCAACGGCAATAGCAGCTTTGGAAACATCGGCCTGGATACGAAGGGACTTGCAAAACTCGATCGCGTTCGCACTATCCAGTCCACGAGTCGAGTTATCCCAGCACTGGAGCGGTGCACCGCTCAGAGCTGCTTCAGCAATAGTAACACGCTTCCGTTCACCACCAGACACTCCTCTGATATACTCATTGCCAACCTTGGTATTGATTGTGTGTCGAATGCCAAAAGTTGCCATGATAACATCGCGCAAATGGGTAGCGTATTCCTTGACACCAACGCCTCCAGGGATGAACCTGGGAGCACGCGCTCGGGCAGCGAAATAAAGAGTATCACCCACGGTCAGTGCAGGGAAATGCACATCTTGCTCCGCTGTGTAGATCGCTTCACCGCGGAATTCATGATGCATTTGATCCCATCCGATGCCCTGGTAGTTCACATGGGCACCTTTGTCCACGTAGTAACCGTGTGTCTCACCAGAGATAGTCTTCAAGAAGGTCGAACAACCGGATCCTGGAGGACCCAGCACGACCAGCATCTCTCCCGCACGTACCAGTCCATCGACGTTTCGCAGTATATCGATCCTACGGGTACCCGTGCCTGTGAGCTTTCGTATGTAGCCCACAGCGGTCAAGGCAATAGTGAGCACTGTCTTCTGATAGTCCGTCGGCGAACCAAAGCCATGCACATTGAGGTTTCGAAAGGCTATACCGGCCGTTCTGCCCTTGAATCGATCGCTGTCTTCATTGCGTAGTTTGAGCATAGCCTTTGTCCAAGCTCTGGGGTTGAAGTTGTCTGAGTTGGGATCGAGTGCTGAACCTGCAGAAGCGTGGAATGGGCTTGGGTCGTCTGTATTGTACGCGGAGTCCTTCGTATACTGACGAGCAAGCTCTCTGATGTGTTCATCGTTTTCCTTGCGGGCTGCACCATCTTGGTCCTTCAAATCGGTAGAGCCTTGGGCATCTTCAGTGCCAGCACGACTTCTCGCTGGAGACGCATTTAGCGTCAACTCCTCAGAGTCGATCTGCTGACGAGGGAGTTCGAGGGGATTGTAGTCCATATTGGTGGGAGACAACAGGAAAAGACAATATTAGAACCCCTTTCTTATATTGGCTCGGAATAACCGAGATCAACAGAGATCACAGAACACCAGTCCCATAGGAAAGTCGAGTATCGAAAGGCCACACATAAAATAAAATTGGAATAAAAAAGCAAGGGCCAGGAAAAAAGAAGGTCAAAGTGAAGAATGATTATCAACTCCCGGGGTGGGAGCTCATCCAGTCCGGCGGGCATAATCAGATAAATAAGATCTAGTCAACGGCCGGGATCTATGGCATCCGGCTGCTTGGATGGACGGTACTTTGGTTCCCGGGAGCAACAGGGGAACGCCAACCGGGTATTCATTGTTAGATCTCGTTCTTTCGATCGAGGTCATTCACTGATCTGTTCTAATGAAACTTTATGCAGCTAAGTATTGGCTCGCCATTGAATCTGACACTCAATTAGTAAGATATAGTTACTGCATGAAGCTGCCTGTCTATCACGACGCCAAATTGATTGGATTACAAACAGGTTACATTAAACTTCTCTCTAACTTGGAGCATAGTCGCTGGTTACCGGATACTGCACAGAGATCTTCCGTCGTTAACGGGCCCTAAGCAAGCAGTGATCCGGTTTTGTATACATCGAGGTTCGCGGATGGGCAGCGGAAGGTAGCGATAAAGTTGCCGAGTAGTAGTACGGGGTAGAAGCCCAATTTTAGGGTGAAGATTATTTGCGATCCGGTCGGAGACTGTGTTACCCGCCAAACCGGAATGCGACAAGCCGCAAAGATGGTGAAAGAAGGCTGTGCATCCGTTATATGGTACTATTCCGTACTCCTTAGTTCCAGATAGAGTACCAGACCATCTAGAATTTCAGATCCGGTACGGTAATGTCAGGAGACGGCATGATTTGTATTTACAGTTGTACTCACCAATCGGAAACTCGGATATCCATACATGACAGCGCGGAAGACGCAGATCCGGGACTCCGGGCAAGTTACGGACCGTCAGGAACGGGTTAAATACGGCACCTTCTGAGAGTTCCCGCATCCGAGCCCGAATCCCATCTCCGAAGATCAACCTCCTTCATCCGCTTCATAAGCCCTCTGATCCTTTAAGAGCCCAGGCTGTCCTGCTTTTTTGCCCCCTTCAGCTGTACTAATTGTTGTCGAGAGTCTAGAAGCTCTTCATAAACTCTGCATCCCGGATACTCCGGGTATTTTATACGCTCTACAAGTCCGGATGCAAGACTGGCTGCCGTACCATCGAGAACAATATACATCATCTGGAGATCTTTCTAGATGATCACGCTGTATCCTGTGACAATTCCAACTTTGGCAGGCTGTCACAACCAAAGGACATATACTTTGACTCGAACTGGCCATAAGAGCTACATCATATTCGCAATATTTTAAGCACATTCACTGACACAGATATATCTTTTGCGACTGGTCTGGCGCGTTGTTCTATCGACAACTCTGCGACTCCAACCCAGAAGGCTCGGACAATATTTCCTACGGCATGTCGCTGAGATGGATCTACGGGATGAATACTCATCATGGAAAGCTGCGGGGAAATTCAACGCCCTAATGGTATATAATCATTTGATTGCAGATAGTGTTCATATAGAAAGTGTCATGCCTTCATTGCCTGGCTCAGTAAATGTACCGGAAACTAAAACGAAGAGCAGATGTTAGTAAGAAGCCCAAGAACGAATATTGGAGATAAAAGGCTGCTCCAGATCTGTTCTAACGAGCGGGTATGACATACTTTAGGTTTTCGCGATCAGTCAGATCCAAAAATGCCGTCGCATCGAGATCTCTGCCCTCGAGACCTCCTTCCATTTGGGACTGGATTCTGTCGCGCTTCTTGTTCTCCCACCGCAGGAGACAACCCAGGGTGATGACCAGGACGACTTCGATGAGGTGAGAGACGATCATGGACCAGATACCGAGGTTGTATGTCGGTCTACACAACCCGTCAGCATATCAACGTTAGGACAAAAGGGAATATGAACAGTAGCAGAGAGATGCGCATACGCTTGATCACTCTTGTAGAAGAACGGTCCCGCGATGTTACCCGTGCAGTATCCGAGGAAGAGCACGGCATTAGTCACGACTTTCTTGGTGTGGCCTGGATAATAGTCAGAGGAAATGGTTCGATGAACTTTGGGATCCTGGAGATCAACATACCAGCCGTGTTGGCAATCTGCATACTGAGAACAAGCACAAATGCGGCATTGTAAGGACCCGTGAGATAGTAGCAGATCAACCGACCCACTTTCTGGTCCAGAGGAACGAAGCACAGACCGAATGCGCCAGCGATGTTTGGCATGAGGAATAAAAGGATGAAAAGGCAACGGCGGTTCTGAAATCGGTCGTTGAGGTAGACGCAGCAAAGGATAGAGAAGGCGATAAAAATTCCGTATGGAACCTGGATCGGATAAGCTTCCATTGGCCACGTCGTAGGGGACGGGTTACATTACCTGCATAAGCGTGGTAACCAATGTAGAGAATCCAAATCCTTGAATGATAATAGTACCGAAGTTGGATATGCCGCCATTGGGAATGTTGCCTGCCAGGTGGTCAGCTATATGGCCATTATGATCTGTTAAAGTCCTCCAGATATAAACATACAGACGATGCCAAGTACGAAGAACATATAGAGCTTGTAGTCCAGGAAAGCTTCTTTAATCTGGTGCGGCTTCAGATGCTTGTTCTCGACACCCGTCTGGTTCTCTCGCAACCGCTCTACTGCCATTCGACGATGCTTTTTGCTTAGAAGGGGTGCGGTGACAGGTGAGTCCGGAAGGAATATGAACATGACGATACCCCACGTCGAGCAAAGAGCACCGCTTGATAGAATGTTAGTATACAATGATCACAAGATGCTTTTTAATTAACTGAGTGCTCCACCTACATGACAAGGAACTCATACTTCCACGATGGAAGTGCACCCTTAATATGACCAATACCATACCCAAGAAGGCCACCAAGTGCGATACCTAGACCGTTTGCAGTGTACCATAGACCTAGTCTCACCGGTTGTTCCTTTCGCGTATACCACATACTGGTGATGAGCATGAAGGCGGGGTCTGAGCATGCTTCTGCGGCTCCTCCTAGAGCACGAAGGACCGCGAGAGTTGTAAAGCTATTGCATGCAGCTTGGATCATCAGAAAAACGCCCCTGTCGATATCGTAATTAGTGCTCAGCCTGTGTAAATCCATGGATCGAGGTACTTACCACATAAAGATATTTGCGCCCAGGTATTTGCCTGCAATTGAGTCAGCGAAATGCCCTCCATAGCTTCCCAGTGATCATACCAATAGGCAGTCTTTGCAGCAGAAAGTTGGTAGGAAACGCCCAGGCCAGAAACCCAAAGTAGAAAATACTGCTCAACCAGCTATATTCGGTGCCGTGTAGTTTGAGATCATCGCGGATGCCAAATATCGCAGCATAACTAAGCGTTGTCTATGCACATCGAGTTAACAATGTTTGAAAAACTATACTTAACCAATCGGTCCACACCACCCACCTTATCTATATAAAAGAATGCATAGCAAACAGCCAAGTAAGGGAGGATCATGAAGTCAATCTTCCAGAGCAACTTCCGCTCCTCAGCAGGGTCAATGCTTTCATGGAGCTCCTCCGGGTCGGAGAACAGGGCCATGGCCGTATCCCCGTCTGAGGATTGTGCCAGCTTCCATTTCGACTGCATCGCAACAGACTCATCATGGGTAACTGAGGGCTCCACCGGGGAGACCTCTGCGGCCTTTTCGCCCATCTTGGTTCTTATGTATCCGGTTCACCGTTGGGATCCTCTGTCGCGTTGACGGTGAAGAAAAGGGACGAAGAACAGAGTGCTCCAAGCTGTCAACGACTTCAAGGTCAAGTAGCCGTAAAGAGGAAAGACCTCCAATATCAATACTGCCCGGCCTTCCAACAACACGAGCTCTGCGATCACACAAGCTCGTATTCCAGATGGCCAAAGAGCCGTCGACAGCTCGAGCTCGTACTATATCTCCTCCCCGCAAACGCCTCGAGCTTGGATCCATCGGCCGAGAGAATTCTGGGGTAATGCCCAGACGCTATCATTGCCATCTTTGCGGGGTATCTTGAACTTCCCAGAAAGAACAGCCTGATCCAGTCCACGGAGTGTTGCCGACAATCACTTGCCAAGCGTGGGGTGCATTCCTTGGCCGTGTGTGAGGGACTTCAATAACCAGGATGCAAACGGTGTATGCAGTGGTCATTATCGGTGAACTGTCCGAGGACGAGGAGTGCGACGAATCGGACCATAACCGATGATGGCCATTCTGAACGGAAGAGACGTAAAAGAGGTGGGAAACATCCCAGCAATGGCTGTTCTTAATCAGGGTTGGAGGATGCAGATCTCGGGGAGGAAGCGTAGATATATGAACAAGAAGATGGAGGTTAGGGAGCTGTGGCTTGGGAAAGGCGTGGGAGGAACCGGGGAGATCTGAACCCCGTGGGGGACTGTGGGGGACGGTGCAGATCATGGGACTTGCGGGGAAATAGAGATCATGGAACGAAATGCCGTGGCTTATTTGGACGAGGATAATACATCAAAGCACAAAAATGCCGTCTGTACTACTAGGTACACTTCCATTTGGCCATAATGTGGGGTCGATTGGTAGTACCTCGGTCGTACTGGAATGCGACTATAGAGATTCTCACTGTCCAAAGTATTGACATTACACTATGATCTTAATATTTATAACCGTTGCCATATTTTATGTTCAGTCCACTTAAACTCCGAGCGTGCAATCAAAGCCACAGGTTACACGCTACCAAATATATATAGCACACCACCTTCACACGACACTATCATCGCCGGTTGAAGTTCAAGTAACGAGACTAACAAGATGCAATTAGCATGAAATATACAAATTAGAGAGGTAACAACTTACTCCGATGAAGAGGAAAATCAGATTAGATCCTATGAACGCTGCAAAAATACCGAGATCTCGCCATCGGTGGCTGAAGTCCATATCAAAGGTTCTGTAAAACTCATCCCCGACTTTGTACGCACAATACTCGCATGTCTGCGTCGCATCGTTAAGCAAATATCCAGCACCGCCACGCTCAAAGAATGGCCGCATGTACTCGCCGCATGTCTGCCCAGGAGGCGCGCTGAAAGTACTATATTCCGCTGGCTTGCAGATGACAGGGCGATCATGCAGCTCCGTCACGACCATGCCTGAAATCAGTCTTGTGAACGGGTCTAACTGATACAGCCATGCGCGCCAAAATTTGGGAATCTGGGGTTTCGGGATAGCGACACCGCAGAACAGCGAAAAAATAACGACAAATGGTGGGTTCAGCTGTGACGCGATGAAGCTGCTAGGCGTGAGAGCCGAAATCATCTGGCCGAGCGTTACTGCGAAGAGCTCTGTGATCAGGATTATGAGGAACTGGTAACCGGCACGGTCGCTGGCAGATTGGAAACCAGGAATGTAGTACAGTGGCAGGAAGAAAGCAACGGCACAGAGGATGCTGTACGGTAATTCAGCGAGAACCATTGAAAAAGCGAATGGAAATTGGCGGTAGGTCTTGGAAGTCGATTCACGATAGAAGATCAGTCGAGACATATCATACCGCGGCTCCACCTGCTGCAAGATAATTGCCGGGATAATAGTGGCCTGAAACATGACGAAGATGCGGTACTGAAGAGAAGTTCGCGAATCATCCAGCTTTAAGAAAGCCAGACCGGTAAGTAAAGCGATCACAACATGGGTGAACAACCTGGTGAACCCATAGTTAGGGGACCTCCAGAAAGACAAGTTGGTACGTCGGTAGACGACTTTGATTTGATGCCAGAGGGGGGTGGCATATTCGATTTCCTTTTCTTTTTTCGTAGAACTGGCGGCATGTACCTCTTGTATACGCTCTGACTTTATACGGGAGATTTCTTCTTTCACATTAGCTAGTTCGGATGAAGATCGCCAGGTATCGGCCCAGTCGCGGTTGCCGATACGAGGCGTCTGCCCAGCTCCAATTGCATCCAGCATCCACTCCGCTGGGTTGGCATCTGGTGGGCAATCTGCTCCGTTGCGTTGGAAATATTCGAGCAAAATATGCGAGTCTTTGCCAATGTCCCCGAAGTAGACACATTCACCACCCCTCTGAAGAAGGAGAAGACGATCGAAGCTTTCAAACAGCGCATTGTTCGGCTGGTGAATCGTGCAGAGCACAGCTTGTCCTGCAGCGGCCAGCTTTCGCAAAAATCGAACAATATTGAACGCTGATTGAGAGTCCAACCCGCTCGTGGGTTCATCCAAGAATAGAAGAAGCTCTGGCTTCGCAGCAAGCTCTACACCAATGGTGACTCGTTTGCGTTCTTCAACTGATAAGCCGGTCTCCGGCGTCCCTATGATGGCATCGGCCAGATTTTCCAGTTCGAGCAGCGAAATGATCTCCTCAACATAGGCATACTTCTCATCTTGGGGAACATCGAACGGTTGTCGAAGATTGGCTGAAAAGCGAAATGCTTCTCGTACGGTTTGCGTTGGCTCATGGACATCAAGTTGTTCCGCATACGCCGTGCCGCGCTGGAAAGACGTGCCTGGAGGTGCACCATCGACCAAGATACTACCGGAGATAACGCCAATATTCTTCCTTGAAGCAAGTACATCCAATAGTGTCGTCTTTCCGGCGCCAGATGCCCCCATCAAAGCCGTCAGTTTACCCGGCTGCACATGTCCGTATACCGAGTTCAGCAGCCGGCGCGTGCCTCCAGAAACAGGAACCTCGTAGCATAGATCTTCCCAGGTCAAAACAGCCTTCGATTCGATCTTGACGTTATCCTCAGAGTCACTAAGTTCTTTTAATTGTCGCTTCCTCTTTTTTACTTCTAACCCCTCGTTCAGCTTTTGTCGTTCGCTGTTCTCTTTCTGGTAGAACGTGACCGTCTTACCACCAGCTCCAAAGTTCACCGTCTCACCAAGGTAATTATTGGTGAGTAGAAATCCAACAATGAGTACAATGATAATTCCAAAATTCCGCCAGAGATCCTTAGGGTCATAGCTGAAGGATGCCTTCAGATAGTTCGATCCAGGAATGACAGCTGAACCCGGCTGACCTCCAACAAGCGTACATGCCTGGTGCGCAATGTCACCGTAGCCGGGTCCAGACGGTACCAAGGACTCTGGGGTACAAGTCATGGTCAGACGTTTGAATTCGTTCATCATCAAGGCGGAAAACCCGAGGCCAAGAGCGTTGATATAGAAAATCCATCGAAGCCACACCTGCTCACTTTGCCACTGGATCAGGTAACCGCAGGTCAAGACAAACAGCGTGATGATGACGGAGGCGAACTTCATAGCGTAGTCGAAGTCTGGGCATAAGCACCCGATTGTACGGAAGAACAAGGTCATGGAAAGGTATCCAGTGACAATGATCAAGACGAAGGTGAAGAAAGCTCCTACATCTAGGACCAGGCCGCACATGAAGTAGACGATAATACTGAACACACATATCTGCACGGTTGCAAACGCAGCGTCAACAACAATCTGTGCTGTCCACAACGCACTCGGGCGATGGAACGTGTACGCGCGGTGTTTATTAACGATTGGCCGCCCGGTCATCGTTGAAGCTAGTTCTGAAAAAGCCTGGAAGGCATTAAACAGGAGCGAAATAAATAGCAGACCGCCCCGAGTGAAGGCTCCGGCACTGGTCTTGGGGAGCTTCAGCCACACAGTACCGAGAATAATGGCAACACCAATAGAAGTAATCCAAGAGACTGCCAGGGCGAATTTGTCCTGCCACTTGATCAAGAATTGGCGTTGCATCAACGCCCAGATCTGCATATAGAATGGAATCGAGTAGACGGACGACTTTGAAGTAAATTTCCTTTTCGCTTCTCGGTGAGCAATTTCAAAATCTTCGTAAACCTGCTTCTCCTGTTCGATCTTGGCTCGGTATTCAGCCATTTCCTCAGAGAGTCTCTTGCTGTATTCGGACTCATTGAATGCTCTCGCGAGCGCCACTGGAGACGAAGGGGTATTGTCAGCGCTTCTGCCGTCTTTGTATTCCCTTTCGAACGGATCAGTACATCCAGTCAGATAATCCGGGGTTGTCTGACGTGGTTTCTCTTTGAAACCGAGACCCTCGAAATAAGCACGCGCCTCAGATGCCGGACCAAAGAAGACCTGACGACCCTCATCAATGACCATCACCTTGTCAAACTGCTTGTAGATGTTCTCGGACGCTTGATACAACGAGACAAACGTCGTGGTCTGGTAGATGTTCGTCATGATCCGAAGCGACTTGGCGTAGTCCAGAGCGGTCGAGGCATCCAACCCTCGGGTGGTATTGTCCCATGCAAGAACGGCGGCAGAAGTCACCATCATCTCAGCGATACTGACGCGTTTTCTCTCACCCCCTGAAACACCCCGAATAAACTGGTTGCCAACAACTGTGCCGATAGTGTGTTCGATATTGAACATTTTCAGGAGAAGATTCACGACTTTCTCCTTGAATTCTTTCTTGGATACTCCTGCCGGCCGTTTTCCAGGAGTCTTGGTATCCAGCGCAAAGCCCAGCGTCTGGCCTACAGTGAGTGTAGGATGGTGTACGTCATCTTCCTGGTTATATACTGCTTCACCACGGAATCGCTTCGCAAAGGTACGCGCGTCGAAAGGACCGTACATGACCTCCCCCTCTATGTCAGTATAGCCAAATCGTTGGTTGGTGATGACCTTCAGAAAGGTCGTGCAGCCTGAGCCAGGTCGTCCTAGGACCAGGACCATCTCTCCAGGTGTCATTAAGCCACGGAAATCTCTGAGGATGTCAAACTCTCTTCCTTTCTTGCCGTAGCCCAGTATGTGAATAATCGTCTGGGGAACGTTGAAGAAGTCGACAACAGCATCGGGGAATGTTTTGATGAAATTCTTGACACCTCCAACGCCCTTGACTGTAAGGCCATCCCATATCACACCTATACGGGATCAGCATACAATGCACGCTGCATACGTTGTTGAACACACCTATACGCTTAGGACGAATGCCAGCGTCGTTCTCCGCTGCTCTCGAGCCATGGAGGGCCGTTTGCAAGTCCCAAGGCTCCTCCGACTCAATCGAGCTCGCCGTCTTCTCCACATCATCTGCAGTGACTCCTCCCTTGGATGCTGTTGATACCTGCCTCGACAGACTGCGTGCATTGTGCGAGATGCCAGACAATTGTCTGTTCAGCTCTGCAAAATCATGCTCCGCCTTCTCCACATCGACGCCCGATTGTGTCCGTGACAGTCCTTGTGTGTTGGCATTTCTGACGTTCTCGCGACCTCGTTCGTAGCTATTCTTGGTAGATATGGTATCGACATCAGAATGGTCATTGGCCGTTGGTGTTTTGGGCTCTTTGTCAATGCGATTGGCAGTTGCCATTGTTCGATATCTTCTCAACTACAGATGCTTCCGCTCTGATACCGTTTCCACAGGCACTTTGAGCTGCGCGCGTGAGATATTCCTTGAAACTCGGGATTTTATTGAAGAATTTAATTTGAAGCTATGCCCAGCGGGGTATCATCGACTCAGGTATGCAGCGCAACACGCGAATTGTTTCTTCCATAAATTGTAGCCAGCTTGGGGCTGAGATTGAGTGACAAAACGGAGCTGCGGAATTGCAACACTGCTGTAGAAAAGCCACCATAGTCAACGCCGTCCCAGTGCCAGGTAGATACTAGGGAAGTCCCAGAGCATTGGGCACGTCCAGAGAGACAGTGGTTCAAAAGAGACGAGAACGAAAAAGAAAAGGTTAAAAGACGAAGAACTGAGAAGTCTCGCTGAAGACAAAGCATAGTGATATTTAGCGTCTTAATTCCGATCTTGGCTTCTGATACTCTCCATGTGGGGAGAAAGATGTACGGGGAGAAGCCTACTAACTAAACACTTAACCGGCGGGGATAGTTCCTGCGCGGCGATATGCAACTACCCCGAGGATATTAGTCAAGCAACAAACACAACCGCAGCACAGATTCTGCTTGGAAATCCAGCGGAAGAGGAATCATATTTTCGTCCTTCGAGAAGGTCGAGTGGAAGACTTCTTTTGCCTGTTTTAACCGGTTAAGGAAAGGCACTCAGCAGAAACGAATCGGGACGAGAAAGGGTATTGGCTTGGCTTGCTCGGCTACCGCGAGAACATCGTATTGCGTGATCATGGCGTCGAATAGTTGACAAGCAGATCAGATCCCGGGTTTATTACTCCGTAGTTAAGCCGGTTAATTCCGCTTAGTTAGCATTGACCGCATGGTGTTCAGGCGTCTCAGGGTTTTTTCCGTACGGAGTAAACAGGCTTTGGAACGGGCAGATTATCTAGATCTCGAACGTGCCAAGTGCAGATCAAATCCATAGGCAGTACGGGGCAATACGGCATCACTTCTAATAACTTCCAGTGAGCTCAATCTTAAGACTACTCCATATTCTTTTCACTACTGGCTGATATCTTGTGACCCGGCCAGCATACGAACCCATGTCTCGAGGTCGAACTCGACTGGTTTCTGCAGACACGGCCGCTTCTCAGCGAATCCCCAGCCTCAACATTGGACCACTCGGTCACTGACTGGTCTGATTCCAGACTCAGCCTCCAGAATCCCAGATAACCTTTGTTCACTAGATACTCCGTACACCCATATGAAACGTTCTAGCGGACATGCATGTTATGCCATCTCAACAGATGATGAAAAGACACGTCCTGACACAAACCATTCCTGATCCCTGCACAACCGATCGTTTCAGCGCCCCCATCCCATCTCCATCCCATCATACCGACACGGCATGCCATTCTTTCTCAAGCTGCTCTGGACATGCCATGACTTTCCATAAATGCCCTTATTGGCGGGATTGCTCATAAATAACAGCTATTGCTCCTTATCCACAACGTTCGTCCGTAGACGTACTCCGTATGCAATTCCCCGATTCCGGAAACTGATTCGCCATACCCCAGCAAGTATATCAAGAGCCCTAAGTTGAAACCACCAATAAGAACGCGCACCCTCTCGACTTAGGGTTCGGAATACAAACCGACTGATCGTGTCGCTGGCGTCTCCATTGATATGCTATGCCTAGGCTAAATAGGGTAGGTATCTGGCATATGTATGCCCGGCTGCTCAAATTTGCTGTCGACTGTGGACTTGACTGCGGCGAGCTGCGTGGCTGGGCCAGTGGGGGGCGTCGTCCACTGTGGTCCGGTAGCACTTAATTACCATAGTTATGGTAAGTTAACCTATGACGAAGCGAAGCTTCTGGTCTGTTTACGTTTTACTGGGTTTGTTTAAGTGCGAGTTCCATGCTGTCCTTGTGGTAGATAGACAGTGAAGGTGTTCATTTCTAGGTTCAGTTATTGTGGGATTTGTTGTTTCTTATTATGCGTAGCCGTGATTAGACGATGTTTATCTACAGCTACCATAGTTGTGGATGGTACATCGATGGTAGAGATGGAATAAACGGATAGAGTACTACTTGCCCTCGATCAATCATATACACATACTTACTAGGTTTATTCTAGCATATGAAAGGCCCAGCTGTTCCCTCTCAGGTGATAGAAGGATACATCGTTTGAGACAGAGATGCACGATATCGTCATATCCCGTGTGCCAGATCATGCATGGAGTACGGTGTATTTGCCGACGTTGCTTGTTTAGCATTATGCTCTGTATTTTCTGTAGACTGCTATCTTGTACTCCGTAGATATTGTAGTTAGTCCGTAGATATTATGTATGTACTCCTACATATTCTCACTAACGCCCACGTCATGTTATTGCATGATATTGTGAACAATCAGAACAGAGGACTAAAATATTAGATTCTCCTGCTCGCATAGCAGTCATGTACAATATGACATGACTTAATGTTCACTCTATCGCATCTGCAAGTGCACATGCACTGCAACATCGTCATCACCCAACCGTCCTGATCTGACTGGACCGGGAATCGAGTCCATAGAAAACTCACAGTTTTCTTACTGAAGCTTCCACCAACGGCCCGATGTAGTATCCCGCCCGTCTCACATTCCCAATGATGCTGCCAAGCTGATAGAACAAAGTGCCCCTAACCATCTCAACGAGTTAATCAACCCACTTATTCTACTGCGTCCTGGCCGATGAGGCGAGCAGATTCTAATTTCTCCGATGCTGGATTTTCCAGGTGTAACCCTTGACGGCGCCTTGCTCGATCCGGCCGTGTTGAGGGCGCGTCCCGACGAATCAGACGGCGAGGGCAGGTCCGTCGACCACACCGCTCCCGTGGCTGACTAACCAGATTGGTCCTGATCTCTCCGATGGATCCGTTCCTTTTTCGCCACTGGCGGCGTGCGGGCGCCTGTCGGTGTGATTGGCTGGGAGTGCGATGGTGGGCCTGACAAGCACTACCATAGGTAATAATTAGATAGACGGTTACTTTCAAGATGCATTAGCCAGGGTTGTAAACGTGCTGTGGTTGAGGATGAGGCTTAGATGTCTGTAATATGTGATATCGAAGTCAGAATCAGTATCTCGGGTGGCCTTCCTGTTTCCTTCAGAGATAAACTTCCCCTCATGACGGATGGTGATGGTGTCTTGCACCGTGCGGAGTCATCGTGGAATATGTGCGGACATTACTCTGCTCTATTGGGTCAGGTTGAAGAGGACGAGCGAGAAGCCTATCAGAAGGCCGGCATGTTCCAGACTACCCCTGTCGGGAAGGTTACTGGTCGCCTTGTCGATAGACAGCAACCAGTCGTGAGCCACCCCGTAGTAACTTTATGTTCCTGAGACCGTCTGGGAGCGGTGCTGGGATGGGATCACAGGGAAGAGACATCGCTGGCAGTCGATGTCGAGTCAAGGTTCAGTATCGAGACGAGATCGTCCGCGGTTCGGTCCTTTCGACGATCCCTCGTTCGTTTGCTCGATAGGTCCGGGAGCAGGAAAACAGGAGAAAGGACGAGCGATACCGACTCCCATCCGTTGTCGTTGACCAACTACGTTTCCCCGCTTATTACTCTGGAGCGTAGACTTCAGATGTTCAGTTCTCGGGCCTATGGCTGATATTGTCGTGCTTCAGTCAGCACATTTCCCCGCAAGGTCGAAATTACACCGCAGCCGCTACTGCCGTGCCGTGCTGATCTGGCGGGGTAAATACTGGACCTTAATTGTGGCCGTGATGATGGCTACAGAGTACAAGTGTGTATGTGCGTGTGTGTGTGTGTGTGTTGTTGTTGTTGGAGGTCAAGCACTCGACGATGATTGATTATCACTTATCACCAGGATCTGTACTCAGCAGACACCCTTTCTGGCCCTCTGCATCGTGGCGCCATCAGCCACCCAGTCGATCCCGATGCGGAATGGCCAGGGGGACGGACACCAGCAGGGGTTTTATCTGTTTGGCGCTTGTTTTGAACGTCTTCTCTTCCCTTTGTATAATTCGGATTGGACTTGGGTATGGTACAGGTTCTGTGCAGCCCACATTCGAATGCAGCAATGGAATCGACTGCCACGACTAGACCATGACAGAATTTAGCCTTGAGAAACATGGAGAATGAAGGTCTATTTTACAAGATCAATGATGGATAATACTGGACCAGGTGCGACTTGGGCCCGTGTGAGTGGCCGACCGAGCAGTCGCCCGGAGTGCCGATCCCCTGCCCGTGGGGAGGCCGGCCGGGATGTAAGAGGTACGTCAGGATGGAGCCTCCCCGCTTGGCTTCAGCCTGGCAGAACCCACCGACGGAGCAGTGCGCCCCGGAGAGCAGCTCCACTGGCAAGCAGATGGGGATAGCAGGAACGAGTGAAGAAAGAAAACGATCACAGAAAGCAAAGGAAAGGGAAGAAAGGAAAATATAGAAGGAAAATTAAAGATGAAGATGAAAACTTGAGTAGAGAGAGCATGACTGGCTATACCCTGAGGAACGGCGCAGGAAATGAAAGGAGACTCGAGCAGCCGAAGGTTTGGCGATTTCCCGGTTCGACCAGCCAGCGTGGCCCGGACCTTCCATTTTTCCTTCCCGTGCCTTCCCTTCCAGGTCGCACTTGCCAGATCGGGTGGTGTGCGAGTGACGTCAGGCTGCCGACCGTTAGAGTTTGGATGCCGAAGCGATTGATCGCCTCTTCCGATTCACGACAGTAACTAACCGGTAGACAGCGCAGAGCAGGAATATCAAGGTCGATTCTTCTCGATAGAACATCCCCATAGTCATCATACTGTAACAGCAGGACTGAATCATCCTGACGAACCACATCCCTTCTTCTTCGCGCGTCCTGCAAGCCCACAAGTTGCGGGGAAAAATCGCCATCGCGTCCAGCAACACACAAGAAAACCTTGGACTGTCCGGACGACCCACCACCGCTCGGTCCCGGATGGTACAGAGTGGGTAAGCAGTGGGACAACGCCTGGTTTATAACGTCGCCAGTTCCTCATCTTCCGCTGCCGCAGCTTTCTCGATCATCTCATCATTTTCTTACTTTCATTCCTCAAGCCGGCCTTGAACGGACTTCTCTCTAGACGATTAGACAGGTCCCGGCTTAGACTATCTCTCGACCAATCCAAATCTACAACGACACTTTTTTTTTAAACTCTTTGACTGATACTGCTGCCTTCGCCCAATATGTCGATGACCAAGGTTCTGCTCGTGGGAGCAACTGGTGAGACCGGTGGCTCCATCGCCAACGGTCTGCTCGAGGCTGGCACCTTTGTAAGTTCTATCTCTTGGAGTCGATCGCTCTGTTGTTAACGTGTGCGACAGGAAGTTTACGCTCTCATTCGACCTCGATCTGCGGCCAAGCCGGCCCTGACCGCCCTTCAGGAACGAGGTGTCAAGGTCCGCCAGTGCGACATGACCGCGTCCGAGGACGAGCTCCTCGAGGCTCTCAAGGACATCGACGTCGTCATCAGCACCGTCGGTCCGTCAGACCAGCTCGAGCAGATCCCTCTCGCAAAGGCTGCTAAGAAGGCCGGAGTCAAGCGCTTCGTGCCTTGCGGCTTCATTCCCGTCACCCCTGCCGGCGGAGTGATGTGGCTTCGTGACCAGGTGAGTTGAGAACGCGAGTGCCTTTGGGATTGCTGTCGTCCCATGGATCTGTTTGCTAATCATCCATCCACCCTGCAGAAAGAGATTGTCTACAACCACATCAAGCAGCTCTGGCTGCCTTACACCATCATCGACGTCGGTTGGTGGTACCAGTTCGCCTACCCCAGACTGTCGTCTGGAAAGATCGACTACGCCATGACCATGTCCAACGATGAGATCATCGGCGATGGCAACACCCCCAGCGCCCTCACGGATCTGCGAGATATCGGCCACTATGTCGCCAAGATCGTCTCTGACGAGCGAACGTTGAACAAGATGGTGTTCGCGTACGACACCGTCCTCACCCAGAACGAGATCTACGATATGCTCGAGAAGATCAGTGGCGAGAAGATCGAGCGCAAGCATGTAAGTGTAAAATTTGGAATGGTCAACCCTGACCCACGTTAACCCAGCCGAACAGGTCTCGGAGGAAGAAGTTCTCGAACGGGTCACCTCTGCCCGTGCCTCCAGTGAGACATACCCGTACGATCCCGCCAAGTACGTTCCGCGATACATCGCCGAGTACCAGCTGTCATGGGGTATCCGTGGCGACAACAAGCCTGAGTACGCCAAGTATCTGGGCTATTTGACCTCTAAGGAGCTCTACCCCGATTTCAAGCCCAGCAACTTTGAGGAGTACCTGAAGCACGTATTCTCTGGCACCGCCAAGGGAATCTACACCGATCGGATCAAGCGGTTCGAGTAAGAAACTCTTGAATCCAAATCCGCAAAAGTCCTCTTGATCCTTATTCTTTGTCTATCTAGCTCCAAATATCCGCCTTCCGCTTAAACGATTCGGCGGTCGAGTCGCCGTTTTCGACTCCTGAAGCCGTGCGATTGCACGCACCAGCATACCTTTCGCCAATAGAATGCCCGGGCATTTTACTTTTTTTCGATCTCCCTTCTGCGACTTCCAGTTTGGGATGTTTTGAAATGACGACGATCGAGGTTTATTTCCCTCATCGCTTTATGCATGGACGGTCCTGATATCGGCGTTGTGAATTCGATTTTGTGATTTTCTCATTCCCCTGTTCAAATACCATTGCGGCCATTTCCGCTCCGTTTGTCTCGCTTTCTCCTCTCATGTCAGTTGTCATTGGTCTATGGATACACGGATGGACGGTTCATAGCAATAGGCACTGCGCCGTTGGGCTGTGATAGATTTCTTTTGTCTTTGACAGATGAAATAGAACATTTTGCCTCATTCCTTGTACTCTCCAGTTCAGCGATGTAGATGTGTAAGACCGGTCTGATTGGTCCATCCTGCACCGTATCCAAATCACCGGTCTAGATTCCTCCAATCAGTAAAGATATACGTATACAGAGTAGCTCATCTACAGTTACACAAAACCGTTGAACCCCTTGTGAGACGGCCGATTTCTTGCCGCAACGAATTCCACAACGAGTTCCCATCTTCCGTAACTTAGTCCTGACTGAATGGTTTACCATAATGATTGTAACGTCCATCAAAAGGTAAACGGTCTCTTCATGGCGAATGCTTGAAAACGATTTGGGAATACAGATAATATGTAGTTGTCGAATCCTTAAGCGCGGAAGCGTACGGTAGCCGCATTGCATTGAACCTTGACTGCTTGCTCGACTCTGGTTTTAGGGGTGCTGAATAGAAGCCCCTATTTATCTACTAGTCATACAGAAATGCTACTTATATCTGTAAAAGCCTAGTTGGTTCTATTCATAATTAGGAGGTTATGCTGAAAAGATGATGATAGATCATAAAACGTCTGCTTTGTGCTGCCGACACTGGCTTATCATAATGTAAATCATAACCCGTAGAAAGTAGATTGCAGAACTAGGATCAATGTTATAGGATATAAGCTCATTCAGAGCAACGGACAGTCTCAGCTAACTCAGTTATCTTCAAGCCTTAGAGCAACCACCTTTGGATCGAATAATTGCCCAGAGAAGCCGAACTTCCAGTGAGCATTAACATCCTGTTCCTATTCCACAGGCTTATTGACATAAATGGGCCCATTAAAGAAAACAACGACACGTCAGATGCGTGAAGCAAACCATCGATCTGATCTGCTGTTCGACCTCTGCCTATCGTGAATTCGCATCGCAGTCTTGGCAGCCGAGGCTGAATTGAACCTCGTACTTAACCCTAACGGCAGCAACAACATACGCTAAAACTGCTTGAGTATTGAATATTCTCGTACTATATTCTTCATACGATGTAGCCTATTTCATGATTTGCTCTGTCATACAGGATAATGTCACCTGGAGCAGACGATTCTCCCTCTCGATGTCGGATGGGCTCGTTGTTTTGAGTAGTGGAAAACGATACAAACTAGGTAGGCTTTGGTGCTAGGCTTTGACTTGCCATTCATAGTCTTAAAGAGTATATGGGAGTGTTTCTTTTCATTACTGCTATCATCATCATGGCTGACAGATTGCTCGGGTGTAATTCTGCACGAGGCCACTGCATGAGATGTTTGCAGTTAGCAATCACGACCAAATCAACTCTAATGCTCTCTCATGTGATGACTTTCAGAGAGATGGAGAAACCAAATATTCACATAAAGTCTGGATGACTATATTATAATTCGGGTCAGAATGTGTAGCTACTGTCATGGCGTATAGCTACTCATATCAAACCGGATCTATTGTTTGCCTCGATGCAATCAGTTTCATGTCACAACATACAAGAAGAATGAGGATACAAGATATCCGCGGGTAAGAGCATCAGCAAACTCACAAGACGTGGCGCCAACCGTGAAAGAGTAGAGCAGAGTCTTGAGATATAAGAATGCCCAGCACGTAGAGAAGCATCTGGTATGGAATAACATCGATTAACCCAGAAACGAGTATCACAATCTTTGTCTCTTCACTTTCTATTTCTCTAAAACCCAACGATTGTTTGCGGCGACTCAAAATGGCTGGAGGGACCGACCCAGATGCTCGCAAGAAGGTCAATAAAGCCCTTGCAAGCGCTGGGAGTGCAGCAGTCGGGGCGATGGTTGATGCCGCCAGATCCGCTCGGAAGAAGCGTCGCGAGTTGAAAGAAGAACGGGACAAAGGACGAGCAGAAAACGAGGCCAAGGCGAAGGAAAAGGCTAAGAAGAAGGTACAGCCTCTGTATTACACTCGACTTTGATGTCCTTTTATACCTTTTCGCGGAGAGATCGCATACCGTGTTTCTTTCTACTGAAAGCTATCAGTAACAGGAGGACGGCTGCTCCAAATAGACATAGTCTTCTCGAAGACCTCCGCAGAAGCTATGACGATCGACCTACTGGTTTCGGGTGTGCAGGAGGAAGCGATGTCATTTCATGGCCTTTTCAACGAATTTTCTTTCATCTACCAACACTGACTTTACTGTATCGAATGCATCTCTTTTTAGATCAGGGAAGCCCCCCGGGGGAAGGGTATTTGGTAACATTGCACTTATTGGATCCGGAGGGCCGACCTATCTGAAAGTCTTTTCTTTATCTACAAGAGATTATTTACATACAATAGCTGCCTTGCGAGAACTCCAAATATCGTTTATCAATTGTAGTTCCAAAAACTTAAATAGGAATCGATCGTCTGTTCACTTTTGAGACCCTATTGGAAGAATCTGCGATGGGATCTGGTACCACTACTTTTGCATATTAACTATCTAACTTACGAAAGGATTCGGGTTGTTGAAAGTATTCAGCCCGCCTCGTGACTGAGACTTGGGATGTTCTGAGCGCGTTGTAGCAGTCTTCGGGTCATTAAGAAAGTCGAAGTTTCGACGAACCATCTTCAAAGTACCGACAAGAGACGACTCTCAAAGGTCTTTGAAAGGAGTCATTTCCCGGGTAATGACTCTGGATCTGTGTAACCTGTCCTTTATACCTAGATAGCGCGCTACTGTTACGAGTCCCCCGCGCGCCCCCAACCATATAAAAAGTCCGCGGCTTCCTTCCCCACAAGTTCTTGACTTCATCCCTCGAAATATTCTCCTCTAATATGGAATCAAATGCGATTGTCGATATACTCCACGGCGTTCAGGGCCAACTTTGGGTTGATAAGATTAACGAAACTCACGCAACTGGCCGTCTGTGCCCGTGGGTGTCGACATTCCATCCCAAGAAGCTTCCCTGTCAACTTGAGGGCACCTTTTACCATGGCTCTTTCAATGCCGGCGTTAAGATGGTGTTTAGCGATGGAACCGCTTGGATGGTCCGTTTCGCTCGTGTGGGGATGGTCTCTGATGATTACGCCGATGAGAAAGTTGCTATGGAAGTGACTACCTTGAGACTCCTCCGTGACAAGACCACAATCCCCGTCCCAAAGGTACAGGTATGGGGTAGCGCTGCGAGTAACTCACTTGGTCTTGGTCCTTTCATTATAATGGACTTCATTGACGGGGTTAGCCTCGACGACATCTTCCACCATCCTATCGCCGAGAACCGCTCTAGACTCGTGAAGGAGGACGTTAGCGACAGTGATATTGAAGTTATTTACAGGCAGATTGCGAACTTTCTGCTTCAGATCTTCCAGCTTGACTTTGACCAGATAGGCAGCTTACCATCGCCAGAGGATGGTCCCCAAGGATCTACACCAGCACGCCCGCTGACATTCAAAGCGCATACCATTTTACAAGATGGAGGGGTTGACACCTTTGGTATGCCATAATTCTTTTCAGTTTCATTTTCTATTTCTTCTTTTCTGTGTGCTAATTGTGAAAACTATCACCAGGTGACCGAACCAAGGGCTTCGAAACGGCAACCGATTATTTCCAATATGTTACCAATCAAGATTGGGAGCAGCTCGTTCACCAGCCTAATTCGATTGACGGTCCGTACAACGCTAAAAACAAATATGTGGCATTCCAGGCTCTCAAATCCTTAGCTGTTGACTTGGTCAACGCGCAGTATGACCGTCATAAGTTCAAGTTGATTTGTGACGACTTCGGGTTGGGCAATCTCATTGTTCGGAGCAGAGAAGACCTCACCGTCGTTGGAGTAGTGGACCTCGAGTGGTCATATATCGGCCCAGCCCAACTTCTTGCCACGGCTCCATGGTGGCTTCTCGGGGATAGACCCGGGAACGAAGAGTGGGACTGCGATGCAGATGACGAGCCGCCATGCGAGATTGCTACCAGGTATTTCCGCTACCTGGACATTTTCATCCGTGTCTTGGAAGAAGAAGAGGCGATACTTCCAGGCCATGAAGCAAAGGGGTTTTCCAGTCTTGTCAAGTGGTCACAGAGCTCTGGGGCTATGTGGTTGCACATGCTTCTCACAACAAGCTTTCATGATATCCACACCTTTCCTTTTACCCATCTTCTCCGGCATTTAGGAGCTTCTGAGTGGGAGAAGCGTAAGAATCAATTTGAGAATGAGGAAGAACTGGAGGAATTTGCAGCCAGGAAGATGGATGAGTTAAATGGGTATGACAATGTCTTGGAGAAGCTCGAGAAGGATAAAGAGCTTGTGGACAGCGGGGAGATGACGAAGGAAGAGTTCCTTGCCAGAGCTACTACGGGGTCATATTCGTTAAATGCGGTCAGCCGTGGGCCTGTTGCTGGCGAATGATTGTTCCATGAAGCGGCTTTCTCAGACTCTGAGTTGGCTTGAGGTGACCCAAGCTGTTCTTAGAAAACGGTTCTCTTCATCTACGAGTAACACGCCATCCAGTGATATGAAGAAACTGCACTCTGAACTCATTAACAAAATCCTCTCCTGATGAGTCGTATGAATGTCTTCTACATTCCTATCTGCTGTTTATCTCTTGATACTAGAAAACCCATCTACGATATGCTTGGGAGCTAAGGTCGGAAAGCTCTAGTAGCATTTCCGATGCCACATTAACTTGTCTCGTAGTTCTTCTCGAACTGAATATTATTTTACATTTTGCCATTTCTAATAAGTTACAATATTCTCGCTAGGCCAGGCAAACAAGCCATGCATTTCTCCCAATAAAGTCAGACAGTACCAATCCTTGGTTGAGTCCAATCTTCCCTATTATAGCCTAGAGTCTGGTGGCTGGAAATTCACAGTCTGGGTTGCAAGAGCGCAAGTCAACATTGGGACGACTCTGGTCTACGATCTACTTCACGTCACTGGGTCTTCGATTTCTAAATACTATTTGCACAGGCCCTGTGGTGGATAATAAATTCGGTTATTATGTGGGTCATCGCCAAACCAGGAAGATTCATCCTCTGCGGGCAAGCTGAATGAGGATGTACTTAGGTATTATATAGGATATAAACACTCTCTTGTATCCAATTTACATCTCGACACCCGTGCTCGGAGCAACCTATTGATCTGCATGGTGTTTGAAGAGATGTCTGTCCCTATGTCATTGATAAGTCTGTATGTAAATGACTTAGGCGTTCTTACTGCACAACAGCTTGTCACATCAAATATTTCCATTGCTCGCCTATTCCCCAGAATGACCAATGTAATGCTTCGTTGTAGGTATGTATGTATAAAATATCTCAAGTGCCGCTCGTGAGTATACATAGTCTCAATCCGCCCCGCCATGAAATGTCACTTTAAACAAAATTAAAGATACGACTGAGAAATAAACATTGAAAAACTGCTTGTGGCATTGGGATGCGGTGATGTATTTTGGCAAGAGTGGTGAAGGGTCCTGTTTCTGCTGATCGGATTCACCTACCACCGGAAATAATACAGAGCTTCACGAAAGTGCCCTTTCCGGTAGGCTCTTCATCTCTGATAATACACGTGTGACGTTAATTACATTAAAACTGTAATAGTGCGAATCGTGAGTTAGCTATACCTTCAACGTGATTTGTTGCTCACGAACGCCTGTTCTTGCGGCTGACGAGCCGAACCGAGCGTTCCCGCGATGGACGATCATCAGCCAGCCACCTCAACTCTCCAATCTCTGACAGCTGTCGGATCAGCTGTCCGCAGCTAAACGCTCATTACTCTCTTAGGCGGAGTCCAGGTTCGTTAGCTATGTCTATCGTGCGATAATCATTGCCGACATGATGATATTTTTTCTCCATCGTTCAGCTAGAGCCCTAGTTGCGTGTTGTAGTGGAGTGATACTTACACAAGTGGCTGGCTGAACAGAATCATAGGAATGAATTGGCGACCGTCCTAGTCTCATATGTTTGGGCACGAGGCCTCTATTATGTGACGAGATTTCCAATGCACAATGCATAACATAGTACCTATCAAGGTATGCCCACTACATTTGTGTTCCACAGCACATGTGGGATCTCATGCTAGGATCTCAATCAAAAAAACAGGAAAATAATACAGATCATATAACTCGCTATGTCTCAGCCGTCTCTAATCCACGTTCTATCTAGAGCTTAGCCTCGCGACTGAGCGGAGGCAGCGGAGGGTAGTCAGGGGTCTCCGTAAGGTAACCCTGCAGCGCTTCAATGGATGGCGTAAAGAAGTACTCTCCACCCCTGTGGATCACCCATCTATCAAGATCCAGTCGAGCTTCGGTCGGGTCTTTACCATCAGGGAGACCAATGGAGCGAGGTGGGTGGTGAGAAAGTCTTTGGCCCACGATAGCGTCAATGCCAGGGCCATGTTCGCCAACAAACTTGGTCTTGCGGTCGGGGAAGTGATGGTTGCTGGCCCAGCCTTGGCAAAGATTAGCCAGCTATTCATTCTGCAAATCGACTGGATAGAAGTGCTTACGGGTTGTCAAGAAGTTAAATCCATTGCGGATATCACTTTGGTAGCAGACAAAGAGGAGGCCACGTTCGTTCTCGTCGTCCGATTTCCTGGCCTCCTTCTCTTCTGGGGTTACTTCGTCTCCGTAAGAGATCCCACGACGAATAATCACAGCGTGATCATGGTCGAGATCTGCTCTGGGCCTCATCTTTCGAATATGCGCTGCGAAGGGACATTTGTCGTGCTTGTGGATTGGCTGAAAGTCGAAATTATTCGACTTGTGGAGTGCCGGATCACTGTCATCGTGCGGAGATAGATCAACCGGCGTTCCTGATAGTTAATCCTTGATCAGTATATTAACACTCGCATATAACATTGGGGACGTACCGTTTTTCCATCTGCCCATGAGGTATGCTGCAAGCTTTTCTTGCGGACGGGGGTGACGTTTGATCTCTTCGAATTTTCCGGCGTTCTCCTCTAAGAACCTGATTGGAATTCCTGTCAGCACGCACGACCTAAAGTCGATAATTTTTTCAGTAGGCTGACTGGCTCACTTCTCAAATTCAGGGACAAGTTGTTGAAGGTCGCGGAAGGCCATGAAGCTGCCATCGCGCGCCCATTCTGGCTGGCCCATCTGATCGCCCTCGTGCCCGCAGAGTATCATTCTGTTGAGATGAATTAGCCGAAGAGGATCTCACAGAATTATGCAGATAGCTACTCACCCTGGTTTTGACGCTTTCGGCTCCTTGTCAGTCGGCTCCCTATCTAGGCCTTCGATAGAGGGCTGGCTGATTCCATCCTCAAACCCAAAACTGTACGCCAACATTAAACTGCGTGAACCGCATTCTGATGCGACGGAGGTACTTACTGCTCTTTACCCTTTTCAGGGCGAGTTTTCCCCTCTCTGATCAGAGTAAACTCGACAACAGGGTCATTACTGATCTTGTAGTTGTCAGGGTCGCTGCCAGGCTCTTTCAGGAAATGCTCCTTCACACGGTTGACCTTGTCAATCAACTCCGGTTTAAGACTCGACGTCACCGTGATGACTCCGTCAATCAACCGTTCTTTCTGTTCGCCAACAGTGACGGGCTTGTATTCTTGTCTGATCTCCTGGGGATCGTCCCATCCTTCGTTCACCAAGTCATCATACATGCCTTTAGCATATAAACCGCCACGAAGTTGCTTCTTCTTGAAGATGGTAGACAGCTTCCTGTCCCTCTTCACTATGTCCTCGTGAAAGGTAAACTTGCCCAACTGGAAATTTATCAGTGGTCGCCCAGCAAGAATTTAACAGGTTACATTTGACTTACCGCGGCCAGACCAGTTGAGGCAAAGGCTATATTGACACCTGGTAAGGGCTGGATCTTCGCAGGTCGACCTTCGTCTCTTGCCAAAGTCTTTTCCTCCAGAATTCTTTCTTTCATCTTACAAGCATCTTCTGCAGTTGTGATTTGGGGTACAAAACCCTTCAGTCTTTGCTTGAACTCATCGGGTTTCCGTATCCGGAAGAATAGAAACGATTGAAATCTCTTTGGCAACCCAGGCCTGGTAATGAAATACATATCAGCAAGGCTTACACATGCTCTTGACCAGGACAACTCACCAAATGTCGCCCTGGATATTTGCCTTCCTAATTAACGAAGACATTGCTGTTGTTGACAGCAAGCAGTCTATAGAAAGAGTTAGAGCAATGCCTCAGAGGTTTGTTGAATGGGATGAAGACGGGTCCCAGAAGCCGGATTGGCGTTGGGTTTTAAGAATATCTATAATTGCTAGCCTGCGCCTTGGATTTACCGAGATCGACCGTGATCTCAGGCCGATAATGACGAAAGGGCCTACTAGGGCCCTGGAGTTAATAATGTGATGATGCTGGTCACAAAAATCGTTCAGCTGCAGATCAGCCCGCCACTCGGTAACAGAGAATCCATGCTGTCTGTGATATTCGTAATACTCTTCACTTTCAGGGTAAGAGAATGGCCGATTGGAATAGTTAGTTATCATGAAGCTGGCGCAGATAGCTCTCCTAAAAGGTCATGATGTGCAGAATTGCGTATCCAACCTCGTATATTGGACAACGAATGGAGATGGAAGTCACTGATTTCAAATAACATGGATCAATCATATGTTCAGGATTGTCACTAGGACCCTAAATCTCGATGGGCCACCGACCTGTAGACGTATAGTATTTCACGTTTTGCAATGTTCCAGCTGTATGGATCTTCCTGCAGGACGATAGATATCATCGGCGTCTCCATGGTTCGGGGACCCACCATCTGGGTCAGACCAACTAGTCTCCTGCATAGCAAGAACCGTCTCCACGTACTGCACAAAACGCCACCAGCGCTTTCTTCAGCTTCTCAATAATGGTAATGTACTTCTGATCGTCGGATTTACAGTGGAACCATTAGCTATTGAGCAGTACTACCCAGAGGATATCTCACCGACTACCAATTGAACTGTCACAGACTACATTCAGTTCTGCAAATCATCGAGATCCATATCTCAGCTCATGATCATGTAGGCTGGCTGAGGTGAACCCCTCTTACGTATCTGAATGAGCATTCCACAACCCCTCTGTTCTTGTCGCACAGAAATTCCACCTTAGTGACATCCATGCATGATCTCGTATCTAAGATCTGCAGATCTCTTCCCCCAATGGCTTGCCATTGCTGCATTGCCTACGATCACTGAAGTCATCGTCGGTGACGTTCGGAGTGGAGATAAACAGTAAATTGAACGAACATACGTATCAATATGGCACCTTATATATATACTCTCCTTCATCCGAATGTTTTGGTTCCTTTTCCCGACTAACTTCGGTTTTCCATTTCCATTCTCTTGTCTTAACCCAATGTGCGCCAAAATGACGCTCCATTGGGCTCAATTACTCCTCTGGACCTCCATTGGAGGGGCCCATGCCATGAGTCCCTATATGCATGAAGCCATGAATGCAGAGCGTGTATCGGGCTATGGTACCTACGATACCCCATCGTGGGAGCCTAGCTTCTTTGATGAATCTCCTCCTTATAATGGTATTCGGATCTCGCGCGAAAACTGGAACGTGCGCTGCACCGCTGCCACTGAAAATCACGACTGCAAATACGCGATTGATGGTTCAAACACGACGTATTGGCAGAGCCAGTATCTTAAAGGGTGGCATAGCATTGTCGTCGATTTGAAACAGCCACACATATTGAGCGCCGTTGTCGTTCTCCCTCCCCTTGATACCAGCGTGGAAAGTTTGATCACGAAGCATGAAGTTCACGTCAGCGATGATGGAGAGCATTGGGGACATCCTGTTGCGTATGGAATGTGGCCTGATACGAATAGACAGCGGATGTCGGTGTTTGAGCCAAGGTCTGCTAGATATTTGAGGGTCATGACAAGCTCTAAGGATCCTCATACAGAGCCATTGTCCGTTGGTATTGCGGAGCTCAACGTCTATGGAACTCTATATTCGATCCCTCAGGATCCAACCAGAGGTGTCTGGGGACCGACTCTAGATTTCCCCGTTGTACCAGTTGCCGGAGCCCAGGAGGCATCCGGCAATATTGTCCTCTGGTCATCGTGGGGTTCAGACGAATTTCATTCCACGCCAGGTGGTAAAACAGCCATGACCCGGTGGAATCCCATCACGCAAGAGGTCTCGAAGCGCATCGTCACCAATACACAGCACGACATGTTTTGTCCCGGCATCTCTATTGATGGTACGGGAATGATGGTCGTCACCGGTGGAAATGACGCTTCGCAGACTAGTCTCTACAATGCTACTGCAGACAAGTGGGTTGCGGCACAGGAGATGCACCTTCGCCGCGGATATCAGGCTTCGACGACCCTATCCGATGGTCGCGTATTTGTGATCGGTGGCTCCTGGGCCGGTGGCTCAAACATACCCAAGGATGGCGAGGTCTACAATCCGTATACCGGAACATGGACTATGCTACCTGGTGCTAAAGTGGCACCTATGTTGACGGACGACATGGAGGGAGCATGGAGAGCCGACAACCACGGTTGGCTTTTTGGCTGGAAGAACAACACCGTTTTCCAGGCCGGTCCCAGCCAGGCCATGAACTGGTATTACGTCGACGGACAGGGTTCTTTCGAAGGAGCCGGAAAACGTCTAGAGGACGACGATTCCATGTCTGGTAACGCAGTCATGTTCGACGCTGTGAGAGGCAAGATTCTCACAGTCGGAGGCTCGCCTGACTATGATAAGTCCTGGGCTACCAGCAACGCTCATCTCATCACGCTGGGAGAACCAGGTGAAAAACCGACCGTTGAGCTTGCCGCAAAGAACGGCACGATGCATGTTGAGCGAGTCTTCCACACTTCTGTTGTTCTTCCTGATGGGAAAGTATTCATTGCAGGAGGTCAGACATTCGGCATCCCGTTCAACGAGGAGAACGTGCAATTCGTTCCGGAGCTCTACGATCCAGAGACCGATACTTTCATTGAACTGCAGAAAAACAACGTCGTTCGCGTGTATCATACTCTGTCGATTCTCCTCCCTGATGGCCGCGTTTTGAATGGCGGTGGTGGTCTCTGCGGTAACTGCTCTGCTAACCACTACGATGCTCAAATCTTTACCCCGCCGTATCTGTTGACTGAGACGGGCGAGCCGCGTCCACGTCCAGAGATCATATCGCAGCTACCCGATGAGGTTGCCGTTGGCGAGGACCTCACTTTCGAAACGAAGGATGAGATCAAGAGTGCTTCTCTGGTCCGTCTGTGCAGTGCCACTCATACTGTCAACACTGATCAGAGGCGTGTCCCTCTTGATCTAGCCCATATCTCTTCGAGGGGAGCACACAGATACGAAGTCCAGCTCCCCGGAGACCCTGGTATTCTTATTCCTGGATACTGGATGCTGTTTGTCATGGACAACGACGGAGTACCTAGCATTGCAAAGACGATCATGATCACTGTGGACCAAAAGAACACTATCCAGCCAGCTAAGGAACATCACTACGCTGAGATCAGTGGTGATTCTTGGGATCGTAAAGCTTTCAAGAACTACTGGGAATATATCATGCCAGCCCTGTTTGCGCAGATGTTTCGACGGGGCTGAGCGGATCATTGTCGCTCTGGTGTCGAACAGCAGAAAGCTAGAGGTGTTCAGGACGAACGTACTGTATGAGTCTTTATTTTAGGTCAAGACGATATTGACCTGGTAGGTTTTCCTTATTACTGCTTTTGGTGTTAAAACAAAACATAAAATATTGTTCTCAAGTCCCTGTGCTGCAGGCTATTATGATTGAGAGGCGGTCGCTAAGCCCGACTCCGGGCACAATGTAGTAATAGCAAAGTGAATATTAACCGCCAGCTTCCTCCTCGACATTATGCTGTCCTACAATTGATAAGAATACTTGGTCTAGCGATATTTGACCGACAGAATAATATGCAATCCCAAGAGGCCCCTTGTGGTCTTCCAGCAACGAGAAGAGAGTGCCGATACCCTTTGGCTTGGCCGCCATTGGCAGAGGAAATGGACTGGATGACGAGCTAGATGAGCCCACGCGAGTTATATGAGTTTGGATCTGTTCCTTGGAGTTGTAGGTTATATCGGTCTTCGACTCGTGTAAGCTGATGCTGCTCGAGGACGACGAAGAAAACGATACTGGTACGCTGAAGCGAAGTTGCCCGTGATACGTCTTTCTTTCAATGTCTGCCCCAGGGAAAGTGTTGCGTACCCATGTACGGATGCGTTCCATGTCCTCGTTGGAGGTGTGTGGAGCAGCGGCATGCACAAGATGGACGTAGTATCTATTCCCATATTTGCGACGAAGATACTCTGTGGTCCCAAGAGCAAGCATCCTTTTGGCCATTATACCAGCGCGAGTGGCCAGGGCGTCTGCTTCTTCCATGGAATGGGTGGTCAGGACGAGAGAGCGTCCGGGTACCACAGCTGCCAGAGTCCGCCACATCACTCGCTTTGATGCTGCATCCATACCAGAGGACGGCTCGTCGAGAAGGAGAACAGTCGGGTTTCCCATGAGGGCAATACCTAGAGAGAGTTTACGTTTGTTCCCACCAGAAAGTTTGGCCGCCATTTGATTACCGTATGGTGTCAGCCCTACCGCGCGGAGAACCTCACGAACGTTGTGTTCCACATCAGGAACCCCACGTATACGGGCGTAGAAATTTAAGTGCTCCAGAACAGTCATCTGGTCCATAGCATCGAATTGGGGACACACTCCGAGATGAGAGCGTGCGCTTGCACGATGTTTGACCACGGACACGTTCTCGACGAATATTTCACCATTTTGATTGGACGGTTGCAGATCACCGCGGATCAGGCTAATAGTAGTTGTCTTTCCTGCTCCATTGGGACCCAGGAGTGCAAATACTTCGCCTCTGCGGACACCAACGGTCACATCTTGGACTGCAACAGACTTGCCGAATGCTTTAGTCAGGTGCAACACACGTAGACCGTTATTGGCACTCGATACACGCGCCAGCTCGTTTGAGATATCACCGTCGACATCGTCTCTTTCTTCAATATCAGTGTACTTCGCTTTGTCTCTGAACTGGAAGAAGCCAGTGCTACTCTCGAGGAGCAGCAGTAATCCAAAAAGGAAGAAGGCCTGGAGGATTAGGTAAAGAATAGGGCCGCCGTATAGCGTGATTTCTCCAGGGTAAGAGGCAACCTTCCTATCTCGGCAAAGAATGGAAAAGACGTTTAATGAGACGAACATCGATCGGGCAAGGTTTCCGACAGGCGTCACGATAGCGATTATGAAATGCGCGATGTTGACATATGAGTCAATCTTCGTTGTAGGTGCGTAGGTTAGCACCGACATATAGGCGATAAAATAGATAAGAAACATTACGCTGTCAACTGTCAGCAAATATACCACTCGAGAAGGGGGTTTTGCTTACCATTGTCCGCCAGCGGCACAAGCAAAGGCACCAAGTTGGGACCGCGAGAACAGGGAGACCACATATGATAATAGGGTCGAACATAGCCCATAAAGGAAAAAGACCACGAATAGATAGCCAGCATGATACCACGCATCAGAAGCCGCTCGAAATATAACTATCGCGAAGATGCTAGTGATGAATACCAGACAAAAATCGAAAGCAAGATATGCCAGCCACAATGGTAGACTCCTAACGCCGTTGCTGTAGTGTAGATCCCTGACGCTCCTTAATCGTTCGACGGTGGGATAGAGGGCAAATAGAGCTGGGTACACTGCCATTGCCAAGCCAAAGTATACAATAAGCTGCAGGGCTTTTCCCACGTCAGGCTGCCACGGGGTGTCAAAATACTGGAATTGGGTACCAATAGAGATATTGGTGACGAAGTTATTGAGGGCATTTAGTGCCATAGACGAAAGCGGAATACCACCATTTCCTTTCCAAGCCAATGTAGTCGGAGCAGACGAATCGCCTACGTAGAAGGCTCCCGGGGTCACATTCGCAATATTGTTTCTAAGGTAATCGTCGAATGTCTGAATCGAGTCAACCACATGTATATTGCGGGTTAAGGCTGAAACACCTCCCCCAGGGAGGCTAGAAGCTCCCGATAGTGATTCAGCATAGATATTGAGCGTAGAACGGGTTATCTGGTCCGGAGGTCCGGCGAGAAATTCGAACGATTTCTGTGATGTCAAGGACTGAGGGTGAGATGAAGAATATGTCTCGGCTGGCGAACATCCGGCTCTATTGAAGTCTTTCATGAACAGTGTCACAAGCCCAGCTGCAATCACAGGGATAAGGAGAGCGAAAGCATATGGCAAGTAATTACGACGGAGGATAATCGCTCGTTTCAAGAATAACACCCAAGCTTGCCGAATCACCCCAATCCGTTCGCCAGCCAGCAGCTCAAGCCCTGCATCGTCAGGTTTTTTGAGTCTAGAGTCATCCTCTTTTGGCTGTTCATCGAGAGTCTCTTCAACTTCGGGGTCACGGATCGCAAGTTCTTCAGCAACTTTCAGAAATACATCTTCGATCGTGGGGCCGCTCACGCGGTATTCTGTAATACCCGTTTGCTCCAACATAGCCACAAATTGGGCAGCACGCAGAGAGTCGTGCACTGTAAATACTGTCTCATCGAATTTAGTTTCTTTCGGGACGCCTTCCAGTTGCAAGAGAAACGCCTTCTCGGAGGTTGGGACATTATAAATGTGGATGCGATAACCTGAGCCTAGGGTATGTTTCAGCTCAACACTTGAGCCCTGAGCTTTGAGAGCTCCTTTGGAAAGTATAGCAATATGGTCTGCAAGAAGTTCTGCTTCATCAAGGAAATGGGTTGTCAGGAGAATTGTCCTTTTCCCCCTTTCGGCCAAGAGGATATCCCAGACTTTTCGTCGAGAGATTGGATCCAAGCCAGAGGAGACCTCATCGACGCAGCAGATAGACGAGCCTCCAGTAAACATCACGGCTAGTTGCAACTTTCTCTTTTGACCACCAGAGAGTGTCTTCGTTCGGAATTCCGCTTTCCTACCAAGGTCACACGCTTCTATGAGATGTAGCAGCTGAGACTTTTCATCTACACGGCCAGTAGACTTTAAGCGGTTGAATATCCAGACATGCTCCCTAACAGTGAGACTATCCCAGAGGACATTCTTCTGGGGACAAAGTCCGAAGCCTCCGCTCTCGTTGTAATTGAGGTCAATGTGGCCAGATGATATCTTCGTAAGGCCAGCGATCGCGTCTAAAGTCGTCGACTTTCCTGATCCGTTGGCTCCTAAGAGAACCATTATCTGTCCTTCGATGACATCAAAGCTCAAATCATCAACTGCCAAGACAATCTGCCTGCGACTTCCCAACATAGAGGCGACATTTCTATAGAACCAGTTCGGTCTATAGACCTTGGTGAAGCTGTCAATTCTAATGGCAGTCTGTCCATTTAAGGTCTTCGTGTTCCGGGTATTCGAAGTGACTCCATATAAGGAACGCTCCACGAGCGCTGCACATATAGGATAGACGATTATTTGAACAATGAGCAGTACCCACAATACGATTGCAGGGACTGTCCACGGATTCTCCGGCGCCGCCTTCAGTAAATTGGTCGGCAAATTTTGCTTTTCCCAGCGTGCCATGAAGATAGAACAGAGAACATAATTCATGGGTGGAAAAAGCAAACTCAGAATGACAACGGCAGCATTTCCCGCTATATTGACCTTTTGGGCGACTACACCCAGGAGTAGGCATGCAACAACTGCAGATATGCCACTAAGTTGAGCTTTCCTAAAGAATGCCCCTCCGAAAAGAGAAAACGATGACAGTGCTAGACCTGTAAGGATATTGAGACCGATAGTAATGCCGGCAGAGGTCTTCATATAAACACCCAGTTTCAGGATCAGCCCAGTTATGATCCAAGCCGGTCCATAAACAATGTCAAGGGCAAGGTGCGCTGCTATGAAACGAACGGCCTGTGACATCCAGGGCGATTTGTTCGGCATCATGGTATCGATTAGAGCAGTCATGCCTAGCTCGCGCTCGGAGGCTACTAGCCCTGTAAGCTGATAGGTAACTCCGACGATACCAATAAAAATAGCAACGGCCAGTATGTCGATGATGGAACCCATATACCGCTGACGGATTTGGTCTTGTCGTTGCTGTTTCGTCAAGGACGTATACGGATACTGAAAGATCTAAGCAGCCAGTCAGCAATCATACTGATCTAAACATGTAAGGAGTCGAACCTCTGCTGGAAATGCAGACTGCTCAACTGTAGTGTTTACAGAGACGATCGCCTCGTCGATAGAGTACTGAAATGGAAGAACATAGATCTCTTGATCGTTATTGGTCTGATGCACGTTGATACGTTCCCCTAGCGCACCGTCCGCTCGGATGGAGTAATTCCATATCCCATCAGGACCTTCCTGCGGGGATGAATAAAACACAGCAGCGGCAATACATGTTGAGACTCCACGAAGACTGCTACGGCAGACATCGCGCAACTCGTCTTCTGTCGTCAAGACCTCGACGTTTACTGTGGCCCTGGCAGGCTCCGCGACCTGCGTGATCACCCGTTGTATATCTCCGCCCACATATCCATTATTGACAAAGACAAGTTTATCTCTTCCACCGCCAACGGAGTTGAGAGCGTCTGCAAAGGATCGAATCGGGGTCGGATGACCGATACCATAGACAGAGGGTTGGACAAATAAATTACGTGCATACGATCTGATTACAATGTCAGTTGCAATACCAATACGCGAGGAGCTAACCACAGAAGGGACCAGCATACATGAAAATAATAAATGCGATGGGTAGCACGAAAGCGCGGAGAAGGGTCGTGAACCAGGGGCGAACCAGTGTGATGAGAAGATTCTTGACGATCAACGTCCGGATCTGTCTGATCAGAAGGTTCATAGTGTAAGTACTTATCGGCCTTATTTAGCGATCTGTCGCGCCAATGTCCCTAGCTTATCAAATCAGGATAGTTCAAAACAAGCCATTCATAATGCTTAATGGAGTGGCCATCACCATATCCACCCAGCTCCGTGTAACCAGATGGATTGCAGACAAAGCAGACAGCGACTTCGCGGCTCGATGAAGTGTTGAACTCTGCAACTGAGCTAGTGCGAAAGTTGCAACAGCATGAACCACCGGGTTTCTGCGGAATCAAACGCCGAGAAGAGTTGAAGCAGGGATGCTACTGTGAGCACGCTAGTTATGCCATTGAAGCCATCGCAGTTAATTCGATTGTTAAATCAGTTGTTAGCAGCGTATTTTTCGGTACATCCAACATGGTATCTTTATGGGTGAACTTGTCATTGTAGTGATACAATAAGTGCTATGTATGTAAGTAGTAATTAATAACTAAGTACTGTTGAACTTCTTAGCTAAGAACTTATTTAAATAATTATAGTCAATACTTTGAAGTCTCAAACACACCACAGGCGGACACTCACGCCGTCTAAACTCAACCTTGTCTCCATCATTACCACCTCTTCCATGGTTATTGTATACTGGCAGTTTCTCCAATAGGCTTGAAAAGCGCTTGACTCAGCACTTAGATATATACTGCCAGACAACCGCCCAGAACTCGTCCATGATGTGATGCTCCTTGTACTGCTCAAAAGAGTCTTGGCTTGGATAGCCAGTTGGAAAGGAAGAGTGCATGGATCTGATATAAATCAACATAGTAGTTGAGACCCATGCAAGATGTTTAGGACACAGGAGACTACTTATGGACTTGCCTCCTACAGTTTCTATGAGATAAAAGGTGATTTCCTGGTTCACAGACATATACCCCGCCGTACGTTCTTCGTCCGCTCATAGAAACTGTGCTGACAGTCTTGAGAGTGACCTCTACCTGGGTTGGCTCATGCTGGTGCTCGAGTCGACTAATAGCTATAATTTTCTAGATCCCCATGACCTACTTGAATTGGGCGTCTACGCGCCATATATGGGTTACATTGCATGATCAGTGTGGGAGACATTTTCGTCTCTAGAGGGCGTGGTATGGCATGCAGTCCTGCGAGGAGCAAGGTCTGGATCGGTGTTGGCTGGATTCATTTGCTTGATGCCAGCCACCCACAGCAATGCTTGACACTACGCCTGACGGGAACCAACCGCTGTTATAACCACCCGGTCCCTAGCCTGGTCTTGTTTGAGCTGGATAAGCACTATTTGCGTGCAGTTTATGTTCTGCAGTTATTGGCACATCTGATGCGTGAGCGATGCATGAGCGCTACAACTGCTATTTTCTCTGTCACTATATGAGGTTTGACCGGTGGTCAGTTCAGTTACATCTTCCCCTTGTGCTCATCACCGACAACCACACCATGCAAGTGACGGCACTGTCTGTTAGCTACCACGGAGCTAGCAAGCCTGACAGATAGGGACAGCCGAATAAGATCGACGACTCTATGAGGGCTTAAAGCACCTTGGCATCCTCGTCACTTTATGGGTCTTCCTTTTCGGGACCGGCAAAATACGAGCGCAAACAGTGATAGATCCATCGGAAAGCCGATGCAATTCTTTTCGGCTCATGGATAATAGCAGCTGTGGGCTCTGACTCGCTAAGACAACCGTCTCAGGCAAGTTGGATCTGTCGATGGAGAGGGGAACGCCATGTGGCTGCACATCCTCTCGATTGGCGTGTTTCAGCTGGTGACGGTGGGCGCTTCGTGACATGAATTCATTGGGCGGTTCCTGCACATCCGGATCGCTGGAAGAGAGTGAGATGAGGATATTTTCCAGCAATACATCATGATACTCTCGACTACTCGCATGGAGCCTTTGCGTTTCTTTGTTCGGAATCAGCGACTGCGTCTTGTCCTCGAGATAGAGAAAAACCAGCCCGAAAAGAAAACCAGCAAGGCAGTGGTAAACTGGAGATCGACTCGAGGGATTGTCCCAATTGTGGGATAAACTACGACACTAAAACACGCGCTGATCGTGCTCCATCCCGAACCGGTGGGTTGAAGCGATAAGCAAGCAGACGTCTTGTTTCAGATGCTGGTCGATCTCTCGCGATGCCTAAAACAAGCCTATCTGACCAGCCCTTGCGCCCACATCGCTTCCGTTAATTATCTTTACCCCACGTCGCTTCGGTATTTCCTTCTGATCGCTCTCTTTGTCCCAGAGAAAATACTAGGGGCCTGGAAGCTGCCGTTATTTGATGTGCATTATTATTGTCGACTAAGGTTGGCTGTTGCGCTCTGATCAGGGCCTCCGGTCCACTGGCCCTCTCTCAGATTCCGTCCGTCCATGGTTAGAGAAGCCTACTCGGTGATTAAATGCCATCATGAAGCTGCTCAACCGTCTACGCCATCGCGCCCATACCGGGGATAAGCAGCAACAACCCAGGCAAGGTTTGTTTCATGCATCTCCGTTTCTGTCCCACTATGTCTACTTGCACGCTTCTGGTCTCTCTGATTGATTCGTTTGCTGTTTCGTTCCTGGTCCCTTTTATTTTCTTATCCTGCGGCCCGAGCGGCATCGTGCTCTCGGTCTGGTAAATGATCAGCCTGTGGCTAAAACACTCTTCTTTCGCCTCACGATCATGGTATCCGCTCATCTTGCTCCATGGCTATCTTAGCCCCATACTACCCACGGCCATCAGGTCGTTTAATCGGTCGGTGGACTTCCCTCTTTAACTGCCTCGAGCACCCTCTTTCGTTTCTTCTCATCATCACTGAAGACCTTCTTTTCTCTCTCGTCTTCGGACTATACACTTTCAAGGTCGAGCTTGCTCGGTCGTCCCTTCCTTTCTTCGAACTGTGACTTGATTTTGTTGTCCAGTCCTTGGGCAAGACGCTCTTTTTGGGAAACCGTTTCAGTGATAGAGCAGAGCTCTACAGCTATAAACCTTTCCCCACGGGCTTATTTATTGTTCTTCGCGGATTCGATTGAATCGGCCGCACATACATTCCTTCTGCAAGACAGAATCCATAGTCACATTGTTCACTCCGCGGCCTAGATCCGCCAAAACTTCCTGTCGTTTATACTTCCCCCGCAACACAGCCCCCACAAAAACAATACCTTCATTGATTTATTTTGCTCAATCCACCCATATAAAGATATCACTCGTGGTTCTGTTCGTCGTACTGCGATCACCTCAAGCCAGTCAAGATGTATGTCAAATATTTACTTTCTTTGGCTGCTGCAGTCACCTCAGTGGTAGCATCTTCCGAACCCAAATATGTGTTTGCGCATTTCATCGTAAGTCTTCCTAGATCTTCATATTTTGTGAAACGCATGTTACTTATAAAGTTGTGGTAGGTTGGAAATGCAGCAGGCATGTCTTCGGATGACTGGGTGTCAGACATCACGGCGGCCAAGCAGGCCCATATTGACGGTTTCGTGATGAATATTGCTCCGCAAGATTCATACACAGATTCAGCCCTTCAGAAGGCGTACAATGCTGCCGAGACTGTGGGCAATTTCTCAATGTTTCTCTCTTTTGATTATGAATCTGGTGGTCCCTGGCCGGCTAGTGATGTGATCACAAAAGTCAACGCCTACAAGAACAAGCCTGCTCAATTCTATTACCGGGGCAAGCCCCTGGTAACTACGTTCGAAGGTGCCAACAATGCTGGTGACTGGAATGGTATCAAGTCTGCTACAGACAGTTTCTTCATGCCGACCTGGACGAGTTTAGGGGCCACCGGAATTGCCTCTGTTCTCAATACGATTGATGGCTTTGCCAGCTGGGATGCTTGGCCAGAGGGAGCACAAGACATGACTGATGCCCCTGACAGGGCATTCATGAGCGCCATCACTGGCAAACCGTACATGATGCCTGTGTCTCCATGGTTCTACACAAACCTGCCACAGTGGAACAAGAACTGGCTGTGGCGAGGTGATTCCCTGTGGCATGAGCGCTGGGCCCAGGCCATCGAGCTTCGGCCTGACATTGTTGAGGTGGGTCTTTCAGCAGTTCTATGCAGTTACCACTTCCGTTCGTTGCTAATTGAAATCAAGATTGTTACATGGAACGATTACGGAGAATCTCACTATATTGGCCCTATCCATGAGTCTGGAATTCCAGAGGGTGCATCTGACTATGTCTCGAAGAACCCCCACGACGGCTGGAGGGCCCTGCTCCCATACTATATCGACGCCTACAAGACCGGAAATACCACAATCCATACTCCACAGGGAAACTCCACTTTTTACCGGAGCAACCACACAGCAGAAGACAAGATTACTTACTGGTATCGACCAAACCCTAGCACCGCCGGCAGTACTGGAGGCACAACCGGCAACAACCCAGCCCAAGGTCAACCAGCATTGGCTCCTGGCGTTGTCTCCCAGGACAAGGTTTTCTTTACGGCCCTGGTCCAGCAACCCAGTGTCGTCACTGCTCAAATTGGCAATGGCAGCGTCAGCAAATTCCGTGCCAACATCGTTGGAATCAACCACTTTTCCATTCCCATGAATAAGCAGACTGGGCCGGTAAAATTTGCTATCGTCCGCAACGGAAAACAGGTCAAGACTGCCACTGGTCCTGATATTACAGATGACTGCACCGACGGTAAAGTCAACTGGAATGCTGTTGTTGGGTCTAGTGATAGTTAGAAGTCTGCTCGAGAGGTATGCGCGGAAGTTGGTAAGTATGATTTAGGTTGTTTGTCATGGCTTCTGGCGCTCTTTGGCTATTTTGGTATTGGAGATAGATTACCCGGTCTTCCCTTGTCACATTTCTCTTCTATTTGCTTCAACAGTTGGATCCACTATGCTGTTGGCAGCGCTTTCTGTTTTACTACATAGGTTTGGTCTCCAGGGTATATCATAGAAAGCTTTGTTTTGAGACGCGTCTTCAGGATGTTGGAAGCGTGACGACGGGGACAGGATCTGCCTCCTTACTTCTACCCCTCTGTGATTCAGCTGGCTCTTGGATCCGAGGGTACGATGTCAGAAAATGAGAATACATGTTTTATGACCATATCAGTCCATGTGACATGGTTTATCGTGTCTCTTTGGCACTGCATACTTCACACCATTAAGGTAGACAGCGTACCGACGCTGCAAACTATAGTATTCCGCGGCCCATTTGGCCACAAACAATGACAGAGATCTCAGCCAATTTCGGATTTCGAAGATTCCTCCGTGAGACAATGCAATTATCTTCCCCGCCGTCAGTTTACGTGGTTAATTTGCGACACATTCCCACGCGAGACATGCGGCACATCGTGATGACGATGTCTATCCCATGCATCCTTCGAACATTCCTCACGGCGGGGACTAGCACCACTCTGCCGGGAAAAGCACGGATACCTTCACCATGTGGTTGTGGAGATGACAGATCACGCCTGGAACGTTGCCAAAGGTTTCGCCATTAGAGAAACTATTGAACTGCAGGATTGTGGTTCCTAAGCAAGATGCAGTGGCACGTCTCTTGCAGTAATGGGGTATGCCGCGCAATCAACTGGTCCACAAGAGGGTTTCTATCCATCTGGTTTCGATGGTGATGTTTGCCCAGGGGATGATGTTTGGAATCCAATAATTGGATTCATTGTGAATGTTGGGCGCGAAAATAGACGGTGAACCGTGCTCTCGATGTGTTCTGTTCTCGAAACGCGTCCGGACTTCGATGCGCGCCTAAAGCGGAACTAACGACATTCCGGCCAGGAACACCGACGGTGCCCGAGCTTAGATACAACACCGTCTCTCAGCTTCTCCTCACGGTCTCTGCTCTTCCCTTTCCCCTCATTCCTGCTTCCTCCCGTGGACTGTGTCTTGCATTCTGTCTTTTCTGATAACTTGAATACGTCCCTCCAATACAGCCATGACCAAGAAGAGAGTTGCTGATCTGCAGGCGTCCGTCTCGACACTGCGTCTTGACAGCGACCATCCGTCCCAGGCTCGATACATCCCTGTCTCCGCACACTCTTCGCAGGTGCTGCCGCCCAGATCGTCGCAGCCTCGTGCTGCGGTGGACTCCGTCTCTCCCGATGCCTACTCAAAACCGTTCTGCGAGTTTATGTCCTCGAACCCAACCATCTTCCATGCCGTCGAGCACTTCTCCAAGCAGCTCGAAGACAATGGCTACAAGCGCCTGTCCGAGCGTGAGGTCTGGACATCGGAACTGAAACGTGGTGGAAAGTACTACACTACTCGCAATGGAAGCGCTCTGATCGCCTTCGCTGTCGGCAAGGACTATAAGAGCGGAAATGGTGTTGGTATCGTTGCCGGCCACATTGATGCGCTTACCGCCAAGCTGAAGCCTGTCCCAAAGCTGCCCAACAAGGCTGGCTTCCGTCAGTTGGGCGTGGCTCCTTATGCTGGTGCTCTCAACTCTACCTGGTGGGATCGTGACCTGTCGCTAGGTGGTCGGGTCCTGGTTCGCGATCCAAATACAGGCAAGGTTGAGACCAAGTTGGTGAAGTTGGACTGGCCCATTGCAAGGATCCCGACTCTTGCGCCACATTTCGGTGCTGCGTCGCAAGGACCTTTCAACCAGGAGACGCAGATGGTGCCGATAATCGGAGTGGATAACTCGGATCTCTTCAGTGAATCCAACAAAGCAGAATCGCGAAGCGATATCCCATCTGGTACCTTTGCCGCCACGCAGCCTGAGAAATTGGTCAAGGTTGTCTCGAAGGAGCTAGGTATCACGGACTTCAGTAGCATTGTCAACTGGGAGCTCGAACTCTTTGATAGCCAGCCGGCCCAGCTGGGTGGACTGGAGAAGGACCTTATCTTCGCTGGCCGGATCGATGACAAGCTCTGCTGCTACGCTGCGCAGGAGGCACTGCTCGCCTCTCCAGACGAGAGTTCACCGGGAATTGTGAAGATGGTTGGCATGTTCGATGACGAGGAGGTCGGCTCTCTCCTTCGTCAAGGCGCCCGCTCCAACTTCATGTCCAGTGTGATCGAGCGTATTGCGGAAGCTTTCGCCCCCGAGAACAGCTACGGGCCAAACCTGCTGTCTCAGACTGTTGCCAACAGTTTCCTCGTGTCCTCAGACGTCATCCACGCCGTCAACCCCAACTTCCTCAACGTCTATCTCGAGAACCATTCTCCCAGACTCAACGTTGGTGTGGCTGTGAGCGCTGATCCGAACGGCCACATGACGACCGACAGCGTGAGTTCCGCCATTCTCAAGCGTGTCGCTGACAAGTGCGGTTCCACCCTCCAAGTCTTCCAAATCCGCAACGACTCTCGTTCTGGCGGCACCATCGGACCTATGACCAGTGCACGTATTGGCATGAGAGCTATCGACGCTGGTATCCCGCAATTGAGCATGCACAGCATCCGCGCGACGACCGGCAGCCTCGATCCTGGCCTTGGCGTCAAGATCTTCAAGGGCTTCTTTGACTACTTCGAGGAGGTGGACGCGGAGTTCCAGGATTTTTAGATTCGTAGACAAGACAAGACAAGACGTAGACTCACGAGAGTTCTTTCTGCATGATTTTCGATATTCTTTGCGTTCTATATCCGGGGGAAAGCGTTCGCCGTGCTTCTTGGTCTTGCATTGCATGTGATTTAGGCGCTTCAACAGCATTCGGTTCCATTAGTTATGTTTTTGTTTCCTCTAGTATATGGACATTATGAATATAAATATATATATCCGGTCTAGCTTTATTATAGTTATTATTACTATCATCATCTACTCAATTATAAGCTAAATGGGTGCGATATACGTAGCGCCGAATATGTTGCCATGTGGACGGGATATATATATCTGACGGAAGCTATAACAATCTCTTGTACATCCAATATAGCCACTTTGCTAGCAAATAAGTTTATTCACAACATGGATATAATGTTCATATTGTATTGTATGTCCCCAACCCTGTGGAAATGTCCTTCCAACATGGTATAAGTTACGACATAAACAGTATACCATAGTCGCATTAGCTGCAAGCAAAAATTCCGTACAATCCTTAATAGTTGCTGAATCACGTATAATTACAGAAGCTAGTGACAATCATGTAGCGATAAATAATTGTGGGTCCCATAATCATTTATATCAAAGGGAGAGTCAATTGCCATGAAACGACTCTGCTAGACCTCTTTGGCTGCAGTCTGCATATGCTATATGGGGCTCAGATGCAAAATAATACTACTCTTGACTGTTTACACATGCACTGCTAACAGCCAGGAAATTGGACGAACTGTTTTTTCAACGTTGATAGTCTTTCAAGGGACTCGATTACGAGTCAGCTTTTGTAAGCTGCAAAGTTTATATACCTACTCTTCGTCTGCGAAAGCGAAAGCTACGAATGCATTATAGGTAAATATGGTATAATGAACAAGACCCAGAAAGATCAACATGCAGAAAAGGAAAAGGCTCACTTTGAGTCAGGAGGAACTGCTTTCCCTTGCTGGTACTCTGCCGTGTTTGTGTGCGCTCCGCCCCGCCCCCTTGATTCGTCTCTAGAATCTCAGTAGAGCCGGTATTTTCGACGTGTGTTTATCCCTTATTTGAGTCTCACGTCTTACCACCAACGGTGAGATTGATGGTACGTAGTGTGTAAAGATGGAAAATGTTCTCTGCTTTCATTTGGTGTGTCGTGATATTTTAATTCTGTTTCCTTCCCCCTTCCCCTTCATGTTGACATGAATATAGGGCAAAGGTCTTTTCTCATTTGTGCATTGGACATTAAATTTGAGTGAGACTGTCCTAGGAAGTAAAAAGAGAAATGCCAGTACATTTAATAGCTCCGAAGAAATCGAAATATATAGCCCGATGAAGGGAAACAATGTCCACAGAGAAATGGAAGGTAGTGTACCTAATAAGTGGTGTCACGAATAAATCCAAGTGGGACAAGAGCCATGTCGAATATTGGCATTTCCATAATTATAGGTGAACCTGCAAGGTCGTTCTCGGTAGTACTCCTCTACCTTGACGATCCTGATGCTGATGAAGGCGACTCTGAACCGTTGAGCTCCTTCTCCTTTGCTAGTAACACGTTGTCCTTCTCTTCCTTGCTGATGTTTCGACCGGTTCTATGACTGTTTGCAGGGTGTGGCAAGGGAATTCCTGCCAACACACGATCCATATCGACGCTACACATGCCGTACTCGACGTCGTCGCCTGGAGCTCCAGCGGTGGAAGGTATGGTTCCGCTGCGGTAAGTGGGAGCCCGTCCACGAGAGAACGTATTGCGGTTGGCCGGTCTGCTTCCACCGCTGCGTGTTGAAAGGAAGCGTGGGAGAAAGCGTGAGATGAGCGGACGGAGGGTAGGCAGACAGGCGCAAATAATTCCAACGTTACATTCAATGGCAGACCAAGTGGCAGCTCCTACGTTATCATCTGTAATTGGAGGTCAGCTGCAGCGAACATTGTATTCGAGATAGACGGAGCTTACATGTCGGATCTGAGGACTGGGCTATCACCTTCAAACTAAGGAGACGGAAGATGCTGGTGATGCAGACACTAGCGACCAGATGTTAGGACCATCGTAACCGATGAAAGTATTGGAGGTCAAACTTACAATCCACCGACTGCAAAGATACCCATAAGTGCCATCTTCTGTCTTTGAGGAAGATCCAAAGACCGCAGAGCAGGCAGAGGCATGAGCAGAATCACAATGTCTGTGGCAATGTGCATGCTGGCGTTGGAGAACCAAAGACCTTCCATATCTAAACAATATCCAGGAAGAGCGGGATCCCAGAACTTGGCTACGGGGATACAATTGAGATATCCGCTCAGCACGGCCCAGGTACCGTATATAGCCAGGACAGTGATCATTACCCAGCAGGCAATTCGCATGCCCCTTGTCGGAAAGACACGGAAGTATTGCATCAGAATAGACGCCTTTGCACAGATCACGGCGGTATTGTACATTGGAACGGTAATCCAGAAATTCTGCAGAAATTTCAACTATCAGAGAGTATTCTATCAGCGTCATATTGCTGTATCTCTCACCTGCATCTGCATTTTCAATGTTGATGGTGGGATCTGGGCCCCGTGCACTCCCATCCCGTACACCGTCTCTCCGATGAAGAAGCCAAGGAAAAGGTATGAAAACAGCTGTGATTATATCAGTATTTGCGTACAAGGACAGTAACATATTAGACGACATACCAATGCAATCATAACCATCCAATCATTCGGCTCAATTCTGCCCATGATTTTTCTCCTCGTATAGATACGGGCAGAAACTACACATGTTGCCAGAGAGGTGAAAATGACGCTGCAAGCCAAGGCCCTGGCTCCCCGAGCAGACAAGATGGTCCGGGTGGTCTCTCGGGGGAGAAGAATACTGCCGCTTGTGCTCATATTGACTAAGAACACTGCTGTGGGTATAGTTCTTCAATCACCGGCAATGAACCCTGTCAGAGAAGTCCGTGTAGTCGTAGATGAGAAGCTATCTTCACCCATCGACACTTGTCATGGAAAGCAATCTTGACAGAAGATGGATAGGGCTGAAGGAACAGCAAAGGGCATCTGTGTGATATAAATCATGACATGCATAAAACGGTCTGATTTGGGCTAGACGGAACCTCTCTCAATGGGAGCATAGGCAGACCCTCCTGGCATTAGACTCGTTACCCCTCCAGGTTGGCGGGATAAAGCTGGGGACGAGAGTATAAACTCTGATGAGCAGCAAGGGAGGGACGAATAACCAACATCCATGCTACTTGACAGGCACTGGTCAGCAACATCGTACTCAATTGGGTTGTGACAGCTCAACCCAGATGTCTGGTTCAAGATTCGTAACTGTGTTGCACGCCCCAATCGGAGAGGGCCCGCAAAAAAGGGCACTCATCGTAGACTGTTATATGCCAATCAGGATAGTTGTATCTGACCTGAAAAAATGCCTTACGGCTTCCCTCACTTGGTCCACGGAGCGGAGCGCCCGTACGGAAACTAGGAGATCCGCCCGTGTCAACCTAGCTGGCGTAAACACTCAGAACGATAGCTTTTTATCGTACTAGTGACGCACATCTAAGATGAACCTGCAATGGTCCATGAGAAAACCGGATCCAGATTCGTGTAGACTCGTGGACGAGAGAAGCACAATAGACAGAATTGGCCAATATATTCCGAGATCTCGCAGCCCATCTTAGCTGCATCCCTGCAACTGCGAACTTCAGCACTCAGATCATTTCCAGAACAAGAGAAAGGTACAAAACCCTAGCTAGATCGAGAAAGAAATGTCTCGTTTGTTTCTGAGAGGAGACCGTCACTTTGGTTACATATAGGATTGTGGCGTGGTTTAAGCTATCGTTCACTCACGCCACACAGCAAGGGGGAGGAGCAATCGAGACGTTAAACCAAACTATCCCGCTTGCCGCTGCAGATCTTCCAAATAATCATCTCCTGGCATAACCTCTTCGACGAACCATTGGGGCATCTGTTGTGGACTCGAGATTCAATGTCTTGGATTTTGTTCAGTCTGTGTTGACTCTTGATTTTGGGTTCATGAGTCGCTTAGTTACCGGTACAGCGGCTGTCATTTGAGATCCATACGGGACCTTTCGCCTTTCTGAGCCGTACGAAAGAAAACCTTGATGATTGCTTTCTCCTTTGCCTTTTCCTTTTATTCTTGCGAATATTGATATCAGAAACTCTGACCGTTGGCAGCAGGGTTGAATTTGTCAAGTGGCTGTGTTCGTATTGAGCTGCGTAGACAAGCGCGGCAAGGCCAAGTCTGCTTCCCCACCATAACTGACTGGTCTCTCGACTACTTGACGATCGCTTTAGGATCTGTCATATCGAGCGAAAGAATCTTTCTTCGGAAGATCGGAACACAGAAGATAAGATTTGGATCTCGCACTGATCCATTTTAGGTTGTCGCATAAATACCTTTCTTGTGTCCCTTGCGAAGCTCCTGAGTGGTGGGCGCTAGTTATTGGTGTACGCACATCTGCAACATCAATAAATCCAATCCAGGATGCATGACATAATTGCCCGAAACGTTGAATGGCGATGTAAGGCTAGCCATCTTTTCTCTGATCCAAACCATTTCTCGAACTTTATAGATCATCATTGAAGGGGGCTATACATGATTGGAAGCTTATTGGATCAGCTGAATTCAAAACAATGGTGATAGCGAGAGCGAGGGGCTTGTCGCGAGAGCAACCAAACGACGATACAAAGATTCGGTCCTAGTCAATCAGAAGATCTTCGACAGGAGTGTTCTAGAGCATACGCTTCTGATATTTCTACGGAGCGATATGATAGCAGCGAGCTGTTGCAAGGGTCTGTGCTCTCATCGGAGTGGCAAGACTTTGGGCAGGATAGTATGCCATAAGATACGACGGTAGAAATATCGAATGATATACACGAATTATTTTAGGCTCTTTCGTAGTTTGACTATAATCCGGTGAAGTATGGGATATGAATTGCGCTGGCAACGAAGGGGCGGAGCTTGACTATCAATAAAACTCCAGCATGGCAGAACAGATGACTATACAGACCTGGACTGGAGTCAAGAGAGCTCAATCCCAGATATTATCAAAGGAGGGATGTTTATAGTCGTGTAATTCAAGCAGCGCAGCAGATCAAGCGACTGGTAACGAATATATACTGTGCAGATAACTGAGACGTTGGCATGCACGAGTCTTGACTTGGGTCAATATATTGCCCCAATCGAAGCTGATACTTGTGTCTTGAGAGCTCTATGCTTAATTAGGTAGATATCTGCTGGGTATCTGTCAAATTAACCCCAATACTGACCTAGTACTAAGTGAGTGTAGCTATATTCTAGAAGAAGGGGGAAAAACAGTTGGCTATCACAATGGCAATGTCCGTGGGGAGGTTGCGGGGCTAATTATTTATCAGGCTACGAGATGCGATAATATCAGTTAAGAGAATGCGAGAATACTACAAGATGATTCTTTTCTGTTCATGTGTTTCTGGGACTCTGTTTTGGTTCCCCTCGAGATGAGAGAAGCGATAGCGCTAAGATAAGCTTAACGCACAGACCACATCACTGAAAATTCCAGGCGAGAAATCACCACCAGCGGAGGGGCACGAATATACTCAACTTACAGACCACCCTTTGCGAGATTCTTCTGTCCGTGTTCCTGTAGCCAATCTATAGGCCGGATCTGGAAGCAATAGCCATAATGTCTGGCTCAACACCGGCCCCAAAACCGGTACACACAATCGTCCTCGATGCCGGACCCCTACTCAAGAACGTTCCGCCGCTCTCCACGCTCCTTGCGCAGTCTGAAGAACTCGCCACGACCCCCGCTGTCATTAATGAAATTCGTGATCCCGATGCCAGAGCGCGAGTCGAGACACTATACCTTCCCTTCCTCAAGCAAAGAACTCCTACGCCGAAAAGCATCAGTGTGATTAGTGAATTTGCACGCAAGACGGGAGACAGAGCCGTTCTGAGTAAAGTCGATATTGAAATCCTTGCACTAGCGTACGAGCTTGAATGTGAGAGGAACGGAGGTGACTGGAGATTGAGGAGCGTTCCGGGACAGAAGAGAGTTAATGGAAAACCACCCGTGAAGGAGGAGAAGCAGCAGGAAGAAAAGACGGAAGAGAAAAACGATGAACCCACTTCTGGACAGGACGGGGACAGCAACAAGATCGACGAGGTCACGAAAGAGTTGGAGAATACCACACTCCAAAGCGAAGAGGCCCCGTCCAAGGATGAGAATGGAGTGCCTCCCGCAGAAACACAAACACATCCAGAAGAGGTCACTCAGTCTCAATCCCCTGAAGAGGCTGAAGAAGATGACGAGTCAGACGGTGGAGAGTGGATTACACCCTCGAATCTCAAGAAGCGACAGGCCCGCGATGAAGGCAGCGCGGCAACTGCGGCGACAGAGGCTAAGGTCATGCAAGTCGCAACAATGACTACTGATTTTGCGGTATGTATAGATCAGGCTCACACAGATCCTGTACGAATTTAGCTAACTATTATGACAGTGTCAAAACGTACTGCTTCAGATGAACCTGAACCTGTTGTCCACTACCACTCTACAAAGGATCCAACATCTCAAGACATACATCAAGCGCTGCCATGCATGTTTCTCTACCACGAAAGATATGAACAAGCAATTCTGTCCACGATGTGGAAAGGATACTCTCACCAGGGTGTCTTGCTCGACGAATGCGAGTGGAGAGTTTAAGATGCATCTGAAAAAGAACATGCAATGGAACACTCGAGGAGACAGATACAGTATTCCGAAACCAGTCCATGGAAGCTCCAGCGGAAAGTGGAAGGGCGGTGGTGGCCAGGGAGGATGGGGAACCGGTCTCATTCTCGCAGAAGACCAGAAAGAATATGTGAGAGCCACGACAGAAGAACAGAGACGGCTCAGGAAGGAGCGAGATCTCATGGACGAGGATTATCTTCCCGGTATCCTCACTGGTGAGCGCCAGAGGAGCGGTGGTCGCATTAAGGTGGGAGCTGGACGCAGCGTGAATTCTAGAAAACGCTAGTTCTGTTCGCATCTGCATGAGGGATGACCGGAGTTCTGGTGGGATAAAAATGTATCTATCTTTATCGATTGTGAATAGAATTGAACTACGCCATAAGCATGCAAATGATAGTGCGATGCACATATCACTGATATGCAGTCCATGTCCGCATTTAAACTCGCACACAGTTTTCGTATGTATATCTGCATTAAGCCTACCTCCAAGTACCTCAGTGCTAGTTCTAGTATTCCTGGAAGGTATCCCTCAACCATTCAATACACGAGGCCAATCCTGGCAAATCACTATATCCGAATCGAGGCAAGGAGGAATATCCTCACGCCGAAAACAACTCCACATTGAACACCATTCGCCATTATAACCGTTTATCACTTTTTATTTTCCATTTAGAGCTTGGCAGCAGTCTTGTCTATAGCTAAGGTGTCAGTATTATATTCAAACAAGAAAGCGTATATAGATTGTAAAATGCGAACATACCAGGCTGCTGAGTGAGGAGAAGACCATATCTCTTCTTGAGGGTCACACGGTGTCTATTCAACCAGTTAGAATCGACATTCTGTCACTCCCATTCCATATGCTTGCAGAGCTATCTTTGCAAGCGTCGTTCGCGCTAGAGTGTGCGCTTGGATTGCCAAAACATACCTCGAGTACTTGTCATCGGGAGAGAATCTTGCGGGGTGAGCGCTCTTGGTAACCTCGCCGTTAAGGACCTTCTTCAGTGTGTAGACGCGCTTGCCAGAGGCATCGAGAGTGTACTGGAAAGAGTCAGACTATGGCTTTTCTGCAGATTGGCCTAGGTGGCTTACCATAAGATGCATCTTGAAAAATTATTGAAGATCAGCGACAGGATTAGAATGAGTGACGTTCCCGTGATAAAGACACTGGTTTAGCTGTGAAGACTTTGCTCTCGTGCTCTCTCGGAGATCTCGAAATCCTACGCAGGAAATTTTCGGCGTGCGGCGGCGGTTGCGCTCGGACCAACCCGGCCTGGCGCTTAGGCGCACCCTTAGCGCCTTTTCCGCTTCCGCCCATAAAACTAACTGCTCGCAAGCGAACCATCGCAGAAATTTCTACTCTGGACTACTCGCTTCATTGCACACGAAGGAAAAATGCGTCCTTCTTCAGAGTGATTGAATGCAGTTGCTCTGACTGGCCCTAGTGGCATTCATACTTTATATCTGTATTCAATATCTATGATTGAGAACTGATAACGTCCGGTATCCGGAGGTGTACAGGGAAAAGTCTTTTCGGTAAGTTATAGCTGTCTTTCCATAGCAACATCTGGATTTCTCTGCCCCTCCCCCTCCTATGATGACACCTTTAAAGCAAGTCTAGGCAAATGGCACTTTGATTTCTAGCTGTTTGTCGATGACGGCGCTTTTAATAGACTACAACGGTATCTGAGGAACAATCCATACATTCTTTTTAACTCCAGAGAAACGAGCTTGGAGGAGCCCTAATTAGCAGTGAATATCAGGCTAATTGAGCCACAGAATAGAACTGTTCTATCTCTTAGATCAATAATGGCCCGTTCATAATGGCGTCCCCAAACACTACAGTAACAAAGCCCGAGCCTGAGCCGGCAGTGCCGAACGGCCACGCTGAGCTGGGAAGTCATGAAAAGCCTCGTCCACCTCGGGCTCGTCCGCAGCGACCTAATTACAGGCATATCCATCGCTTTCCTCTCCCTCTAGAAGTCCATCCTCTACCGCCTCTCATTCCTCATAATCCCCTCTCAATCATAAGCGTGGTCCTCTCGTATCTCACCTACCTTATTTCCCCCCCTCGCCATGCCGTATATCCTGCGTACTTCGACCCAGCCACCTCGTCAGTCCATGTTACTGACGAGAAAGCAATACGAGCATTGTGGGAGATGGGTTTCTTTGGAAGAGGTAGTCTGAGTAGGAGTGAACCCAGCTGGCTAGAGCGCGAGAAGAAGAGAAGGGGATTACTCGGTGACAACACCAGTGAAGAGGCAACTGGTAAAAGGAGAGTGGAGAGACGTGAATTTAAACTTGAACGAGCGCGAAAAGAAAGAGAGGCTATAGCTGAACGACTAAAGCAGGAGGCGGTCGCCAGACAAGGCCTTACTCCTGATGCCACACCCTTGCCGTCTATTGATGCTGTTGCCAACGGTTCTGCTTCAACCTCAGAGCAATTCTCTGTCAACAAAGCCAAGAAGTCGAAGGTGGCTAACCCCAACCAACCCGTTGGAAGAGAGGTGGAGGATGGCACGGCTGTGAAGGCTGAGGTTGGCGAAAAGAGTGAGAACGGGACAAAGACCGTCCGTTTCTCTCCGGTCGTAGAGCAAAAAGAGTTCGTTGCGGATTCTGAAGTCTCTGCTCGTATTCGCGATCCTGAACTGGATATACACGAAGAAGGCGAAGAGGAGCAATTGAGAAATGAAGAGCACTTGCAGCTTTCAAATGAGGAGGCGTTTTTCCTTGCATATGGCCTCGGAGTGCTACGAGTGTTCGACGAGCAAAAGTCCGTCATATCGACGGCGTCACTTCTGTCACTGTTTCGCCGTCACTCGTACTTCCCACCAAAGGAGCTTTCCACTGGCCTTGAACCTGACGACCCGTTCATGCTTTCCTACGTGGTGTACCATCACTACCGCTCCCTGGGCTGGGTCGTACGTTCCGGTGTCAAGTTCGGTACCGACTATCTCCTCTATAACCGCGGTCCTGTGTTCTCCCATGCGGAATTTGCTCTCGTCATTTTACCGTCTTATGGAGACCTTTATTGGTTAGAAACCGAATCAAGGAGAGAATATGTCTCCAGGAAGCAGGCCCGCAGCTGGTGGTGGCTACACTGTGTAAACCGAGTCCAAGCTCAAGTCAAAAAGAGTCTGGTGCTCTGTTACGTCGATATTCCACCGCCGCAAAGTGGGAAAGATGATATCGGAGATCATCTTGGACGTTATAAAGTTCGGGACTTCGCTATCAAGCGGTGGGTTCCCAACCGGAGTCGTGATTGATCAGGCTACTCCTTATATTATGACAGTTGGACTAGACGGCAGGCGATTGGAAATCTCCATTAGCATATACCATGTACTATTATGATATACAATGTGAATGAACGACCGTAATGACCTGAATTCTTCAAATCCAGTGTTGTGTACGTACTGTACATGCATCTAGCTTGCTCATAGTACCTCCCACAACCGTGGTATTTTAAATATGTGTATTATTGCCTTTTTCAATGGAGCATCGTGTGCACGTGTCTCCTAGACGATACGTTGACTACAAAGTTACGAGCTATTATGATCAAAACTCTGGCAAATCAGATTTGACGTCCTATACTAAATGACGCTATACCGAATGTGGGACAATTATCGATGCACCTGGACTTCGGACGCGACTCCAGTCACGTGAAGCACGCGTTATCGCGTCTTGTCGCATCTCTCGAGTGCCATTCTTGACCGTGCACAAGTGAATTCGCTGCAACCTCGTGCAACCAGGATTGTGGCCCAGGAGGTCATGGCATGTTGTGTTTGCTTGTGCCAGACGTGAGATCCAAAGTCGCTATGGAGTCTCAGGGCGATAGCATTGATATTTCACAGCTGAAGCGAGCCGCCTTGGGGCTAACTGTAAGTTACTCCCCCCCGTGGTTGCGACACCCTTGCGTTGTGCTAACTGGTTGTCCTACACTTCATTAGGACAATGAGGGCTTAGAGGTTCTTTTAGATACGGAAAGGCCTGCTGAGCAGCTTTTTCGAGAAGATAACCAGGGGGATACTCGGGGCAAAAACCATGAAAAAGATGCTGGGGCGAATGTATACTATCAAGTTTCAGAGCCGCGATTGCCATCTCACGAGAAAGCGTCTTCTGGAACTCCAGCCACAGAGAGCGACAGGGAGAGCGTAACAAATTCACAGGCGCTGTCCCAACCAGGTGTTCCAATTGCTGCATCTGAACCGTTCAAGATGAGTTCGGGCGACAGTGCACCAGGAGATACGCAACCCGTATCCCAATCTGTCTTTGACAGCATCCTCAAGCAGAGCAGATATTCACAAGGGCAAAGCAATGGGGATGCAATGGATATTGACACAGGAGCCGATGGAGCTACACTAGCTACATTGCACGAAGGGGACACTGGCCATGTGGATCTGTTGTCTGGTTTTGGGGAGACACAACTTGCCCACAATACTTCCGACCATGATGAAGAAACAGGTTCCAAGGTCGGGGAATCGTCACCACTGCTTTACCAACCCAATCTCTTTCCGGAGTCGCAACGGTTCCTAAGCTCAACACCGGCAACGACGAAGAAACAGGCAGACCAGAGAGGTCTATCCACAGCAACCCCTTCATTGACGCGAAATCCAATCGCACCTGATGTTGAGTCGAGTGGTGGTATCATGGCTCTGAGTCAAGTGTTTCAAGCAACTCAAGCTCCGTCGTCACCCTACGTCAACGAGTTGCCATCAGGCCCCATGTCCGACAGACCGTCGCCGAATATACCTATTCAAAACCGTCCGGTAGTGGGATCGACGTCATCACCATTCAAAGCGCCCCCATCATCCCTTCGTCGTGGATATACAGAGCCACAACTGAATTATATTTCGATGAAGGAATCACAGGAACAACGAGACAAACTCCTAGAAGAGCGAAGGACGAAGTCTGCTGAGAATATCTTCTCCGGCGATCAAAGTGATGACGATTTTGACAGAGAACCCAGCTTCGTTGAACGACTAAATCGCCAAAGAAAGATTGATGAAGAAACCAACGCGCAGTTGGCCAGTCTTACTGCTCCTGCACGACCAGCTTCTCATAAGCGTGGCCAGCAAACGATTGTGCCTAGGTCACCGATCAGTGGGGGTGCAGCGAAACGAAGTGTCGATATTACGGGGCACATTCGGGATGAGGAAACCCAGGGTTCTGCATTGATCTTTCAGAATGGAACAACTAGCGAAGAAGAAACGGAGCAAGAAGACGACCGTGGCCCGACTTCAACGGTCCGTCAACTGCCTACAACCGAGGAAGACAAGGAGAACTATGATGCCCTCCCTCCAAACTCCTCCCTCACACCATCTAGCGCTCATGACCGTCTCTCGCAAGCCCTGCATTTTGGTAATAGGACTCAAGATTCGAGCGGCCGGGAGGATATCGATGTGCATGGATCCGAAGTAATCTCTTCCCAGCAGATTGTCAGAGATTCCCAGCCGTCTCCTACCGCTCATGAAGATGGAAAGAGCGAACGGCCCGTCGCAGTACAGTCAGGGCCACAGGGATCTCCGGCTTCGAACATCACCGCGAAGGGCCGGACAGCACCGCAAACCGAAGATGCTTCTGATATCGAAAAGATAGCCTCTTCTGTGGGAGAACAAACTTTCCTTTCGTCACCCCCACCATCAAAAGACGAAAAGTCTCGACGAGCGCTTCATCGCCGCCAGGTCGAATTGAAAAGTCCAGTTGCTCGAAGGGCCGTCTCTATAAGTTCGGAAGGCTCTCCGACACCCTTGCCTTTCAAAAGGTCACTTAACTTGTTCTCCAAAATCAGCAGTCAAGATGGAACTGCCGATACGACTGGTCACGCTAATAGCACAGATACCAAAGAAAAGTCCTCTTCAATGCCTTCTCGTGTTGCGGAGACCCCCGTGCATAGAGCTGCTGGGCTCTTTGATAACACAGTTCCTGAGACACGGATCCCAGAGACGAGTCCTCGACCTATAGCCAATGGCACCCTCACTAATGAGGCTGCAGATGCTATCAGTGTGACAGAAGAGGACGATCAATTACCTCCCATGTATCAGGAACATTGCGCGGGCATGGATTTTTCTCGTGCGGCAAGCCAACTCACAGATAGGCCACATCTTAACGCAAAGATCCTCTCTAGTCCGAGTGGCAGACAACGGAGAGCACTGACTGAAATTGCCTCTGACCTTTCTCCGTTTACCCCTACTGGGTTTCTTGATATGGATATCAACCTCCTTACTGCCGATGATAAAGAATTCACCTCGGTAGTAGGCTTCTCACCTATTCCGGCCAGAAAGAAGCGACGTGGCAATGATGGCAAGAATGTGTATGCATCCGATCCCATAGTCCCTCTCACGCCACGACCCTCAGCGCCCAGAGCCATCACTTCTCTTATGCCCACAAATGAGGTACAAACTCCGAAGGCTCCCGCAGCCAATTCTCAACAAGCCGAAGCCTCTCATGTTGAACCATCACGGAACGAGCCTGAATCGTCTGAGCCTATTGTGGGCGTTAATGCTTTACAGCGTAGACGACCGGCATCTTGGAGGCGTGCTGAAACCGTTTGGGAGGTAGATGGATCTCCTGAGAAGAACATTCAGAGACTGTTGAACATGAGGAAGTCTAGGCTCTCCTCACGTTCTGAAACTCGAGTGGCACAGGAGAGAAGACTGCGGAAATCGTTGATAGCGAAGGCTGTGGTGATTCATAACCAAAGCCCTACATCAACTCCTACCATACCAGAGAGTTCCGACCCCCTACAGGGAGGGAACCCTTCCCGACCGCCGGGCAATTCTCAGTCTTCCATGCCTGAGATTTCAGTACTCGCTCCCAATCAGGTATTCGCTTGCTTCAATGGTTTCAAGAGAGCGTATTATCCTGCTACATGTTTGGGAGTGTCAAACCAGGGTGCACAGTCTAAGTACGTGGTTAAGTTCGAGGATGAGACGACTGATCATGTCTTGGGCGGCACGCTCAAGAGCTTGGAATTGCGCATAGGAGATTCTGTGAAGGTGGATATGCCAAGCGTTCAGAAAGTCACACATGTTGTACGTGGCTTTCGCGATCTCCTAAGCCCAGAAGAACTCGATCAGCAAGAAAAGGAGGGATCGAGACCAATGACGGACGTATACGGTTACTCTTCCGTGATGCTAGCACCAAAACACCGCAAGAGTCCTCGCAAAGGCAGTTTGGGTGCACCAGGAAACCTTATCAAGGTTCCTATTTCGCGGATCTATCTAGACACAATCCTCTGGAACCAGCTGAAAGACAGACAATTCTCTTTCACCCCAGGGCAAGACGAAGCCGCTGCAGACACACCAGACATAAACTCTGCCCCTGCAACACCGAACTCCAGACTTTCTCGGAGCATTATTATTCAAACAGGTCTTTTCGCCGGGATGGTGTTTGCGGTCTCTTATGTGGAGAACGAAGATTCGAAATCACACGTTATGAAACTGATAGTGGAGAATGGTGGTCGATTGCTGAGAGATGGATTCAATGAGTTGTTTGAGCTTCCCTCCAGCACTACACCAGCTAGCCCCGGCAAGTCACCTAACCCGAACTCTTTCGACGACCCCGAGAAGCAATTCCACCTGGTTCCAGGTGCAGAGTCCATCGGGTTTGCTTGTCTGGTTGCTGACAAGCACTCCCGCCGTGAGAAGTATATGCAAGCATTGGCACTTGGCCTACCTTGTCTTTCAGGACGGTGGATAGAAGATTGCGTGAAGCAGAATCGTATTCTGGACTGGGACATGTATCTTCTACCAGCAGGAGAATCAATGTACCTCAATGGAGCTACGAAGTCTAGGGTTCTTGCACCGACAGCTCCGTCTACAGCGCGACTAACTGACACCCTCGCGGCACGACCCAAGTTACTCGAAGGGCAGTCCGTGCTCATTGTCATGGGTCGCGGAAAAGCGGAGGAAAAGAAGAAAGCATACATCTTCCTAACATACGCTTTGGGTGCGTCTCGGGTCGAGCGGGTCCTCGATCTGAACGCGGCAAAAACGATGCTCATGGAACAACAAAAAGGATCATCGCCAACTTGGAATTGGATCTACGTCGATGATAATGAAGAAGCTGCCGCAAAGGCCATGATTCTCGGTAATCATGAAGGTGTTCCTGTGAAGCCGGGACGAGGGAGGAAGCGAAAGAGACCTCTTCCTACGTCGTCAGTCAGCGGCAGCGGCCTCGGTCTCAACACGAACAGTGTTAGGGTCGTGGGAAACGAATTCGTTTGCCAGAGCCTGATATTGGGCAAGTTATTCGACGAATAGTTATGTTTTTGGGTCTTTCTAGACATGAATGGCCACCATGATCATGTTCTGTGTTTTTATTGCCTGATACCTCATCTGTAGCTGTCTGCAGCTATGTTTATTACTGAAAATGCAAAAAGTAGGATACCCCTTTGGTCTCCATCGGTGGCCGAAATGTCATAAAATGTCAATAGCAGAAGACTGCCAATTAGATTCTCAGTTGGTTAAACAAGCTCCATAACCATGGTTTAAGAACAGTAAAGAGGTTTGATGATTTGCCCAATTTCTTTCTATAATACATAGATCACAACACCTGAAGACATTCCATATCGCCGTTTACATACAAGGACAGGTTGAAGAGGAGGCATTAGCGACCGCCCTTGCCCTTCTTGGAGGCCTTCTTCTTGTTCTTCAAGCTCTTCATCTGAGCAGCACGCTCAGCCCTAGCCTTTCTCTTTCTCCACGCCATCCAGCGGTTTCTGCGGTCGAATTCCTTGGCAGTAATTCCAGCCTTCTCAGCAGCACGACCGATCTGCCAATTGGCTTCACGATACATGTAGCCGGGGCGCAGCTGTGCCTCCGTCTTCGCAGCAGGAAGATCGGCTCTCTCGGTAGCACCGACATGGGCAACCGTCGTACCGTCGCCAACAGTAACCAGATCGGACTCAACAGCCATCTCTGAGACCTCCACCCGGGGAGCCTCAACCATGTTCAATCGTCTCTTCGTCGGGGCGTTCCGGGGCGTGGGCAGAATTCCATCTCTCTCAAAGGAGACGCCAATGTACTTTCGGTTCGGATGACGCTCCGGGTCGAGGTAATATTTCACGTAGCCGGCTTCCGTCGCATATATCGTATGGTCTCGTCCCATCGCACAGTTCTCGCCGGGGAACCATTTCGTACCGCGCTGTCGGAAGATGATGTTTCCCGGAATCACGTATTGTTCACCGGTCTTCTTCGCGCCGAGACGTTTTCCAGCTGGGTCACGAGCTTTGGCGTTCGCACGACCCTGTGTGGCGTGAGACGCATGTCGAAAAATCGAGAGAGGGAGGAAAGGATGAGAGGAGGTCGGCTTGAAGATCGATGATGGAGAAGCGGAGGTCGTCCGTGACAGGAAGGATTGTGAGGATTGCAGCGGAGAGGACGACAGGAGCGAGGGTGCGAATGCTCGCTCGAGCACCCGGAAGGGCGCCCGTAATCTTGGCTGAAGCATTATCGGTGTAGTCGAATCCCTCCGGTCGAGAAAACAAGAGGGATTCCCTGCGCTGCTTTCCAACCGAGTTCGCTTTGTTGCTGGACGGAACTTTTTCGAGATGATCGGAGTTGCACTTCCTAGCGTTGTCACGTGATTGTCGTCGCGATATCTGGCTTCACGCGACAACATTAATCAACGTTTACAGTTTAAACACCAGATTTGTGATAAAAGAAGCTCCTTCTTTCTATTTGGAAAATGGCGCGCAATCTTATTGCTTCTCTGTGGGCGCTGCTGCTACTCGTTGCGGCCGCCCAGGCGCAGTTCCAATTCTTCGAGCAGATGTTCGGCGGCGGTGGTCGTCAGGAGCACCATCACCAGGAGCAGCAGAACGTTCCTAGCGATAGTTCGTGGTACCAGCGCCACTGGGACGGAGGTATGTATAGATAATTTAGATCCCAAACTTTCCACAGCTATTACCCCTTTAGGTCCAGAGCTTGCTAACTCACATGGTCTGAACAGCAACCTGCTCCAACTACCTTTGTCCCGATACGCTTGCCTGTGTCCACTTTCCGCATCACTGCCCATGCCCGCATCCCAATGTCGAGGATAAGATGGAGCTCGGTGATGGAAGCGCGATTTGCGTCTCTAGAGGCGGATACAAAGCCGGTGAGGCTTTACGGAAGATCGAGTTGGCCAGGAAGGGTCTGTTGTGATTCAGCTGGCTGATGGACGTGGTTATATTCATATGCGCAACATAGAGCTATATCATGATGCACTAGTGATACGGGGGGAGTCTCATAAGGCGTTCAAACATTATGGGGAAAGGGAAATGTATACTTTATATATTGCTTGTTATGGTGGATATTCAGCGGTTCTTTCGTTCATGTTATTGTTAAAAGACAAAATAAGATCTCTACAAGCCATCGTATATGCAGTATCTGTGTAAAACTGATCTATAAAATAGATCACATTGCTTGATTATTAGGAGGATAGCGAAATAAATCTATCAACTACTTATGCCCTAGGACCTCATCTCCTGAATTCTGCTGCTTATAGCACTGCCTCAGCCACCCACTGGATTCATTTCCCTATTCTGGCTGTCTCCTTTGGTGTCAATATGGTGGAAATAGGTGGCTTGGTGTTCATTGAAGTAACCCTTTGTATAGAGAGCGATGGCGTTGCAGCTGCTTCGGGCGCTTTCTTCGATGACATATTTCCATAGGCATTTATCTCCGGCTAACCCCGCCGCAAGCTTGCGATCGTTCGTGAGCTCGGAACATCCACGCCGCGTCCTGACATCGTCTCTCATTCTCTATCTTTGTGCAATAGCTCTGCATAATATTCTGTTTTATTATTGAATTTATCAAGTCAGATCATTCAGTCCAAAATCTAGACGATTCATTCCATGTGGAGCAGGAGCTTCCGCGCGCCCGCCTTGCGGTGGGTGACGGCGAGGACAATAAGAACCCAACCAGCTCCCCGTGGGCCTCGAAATACATTGCGACGAAGAGACTTCCCTCCGCCGATTTCAGAAAGCAAGAAGGGATCTTCGAACGAGGTCCCGCCACCAGGCTCCCAGTCAAGCACGGATGCCTTGTCTTCCGCTCTGCGCGACACGAATCCAAGCGACAATAGCCTTCTCTCCCCCGTTTATGTGCCAGAAGATCCAAATGGAGTCCTCAAGGAGAGGCATCCGGCGGCTGGGCTGCTCACAAATTCAGCATTGGTGGTGCAGCGGCAGCTGGAGGTTATGAACGTTATGCTGTAGGTAGCTCCTATGCTTCTGAATTTTTCTCAGCGGTGGCTCAGTGAACTGACCTTTTCTTGCGCTATAGGGGCTTCGAACAAGCAAATCGATATGTTATAATGGATGCAAATGGAAACCATGTCGGATACATGGCTGAACAGGAGAGAGGTATGGGGAGTATGATGGCTCGACAGTGGTTCCGCACGCATCGAAGTTTCGTTACACATGTGTTCGATAAGCATGAGAACGAAGTCCTAAGGGTATGCCATACCGTGAATCTACTACAGATGAGCATGCTGACATTATGTAGTTTCATCGACCATTTTCATGGATTAACTCCTATATTCGAGTCTACGATCCACTTGAAGTTGCAGATGCGGCATATTCATCTTCTACCGCCCTTCAGAATAATTCCCCGGGTTTTTTGGCCCCAGTGACTGGAGGTTCAAATGCGAGGGTATCACCACTAGGAGTGGACGAGATGCGTATCATCGGAGAGGCCCAGCAACAGTGGGCACCTCTGAGGCGGAAATACAACCTTTTCCTCTACCATCAGACACCAAACAGGGAGCTAGATCTAGGGTTAAGAAAGTTTAATATACCGGACGCCAATATCTCGAAGGCGCAGCAGATGCAGCTGACTAGGGCTGCGAGTCAGCAACCCGAAGGCGAATTCGCGCAATTTGCCTATGTTGACGAGCCTTTCCTTTCATGGGACTTTTCACTTAGAGCGGCAGATTCTCAACTTATTGGTTCAGTCAACCGTAACTTTGCTGGTTTCGCTCGAGAGCTGTTCACGGATACAGGTGTATATGCACTACGCATGGATGCTGCAGCATTGGCCGAGCAGAGAAACGAGCAACGGCACGTTAGTCAGCCTTCCACGGCGTATACTGAAAATCTGACCGGCATGACTCTTGATCAGCGTGCAGTTATGCTGGCTACCGCAGTGAGTATCGATTTCGACTACTTCAGTCGCCATAGTGGCACTGGTGTTGGTTTCATGCCGTTCTGGTTCCCCATGGGCGGGGCTGGAGAGGCTGCTGCAGGTGGTGCTGCTGCTGGAGAAGCGGGAGCAGCGGGGACGGCGGTGGGCGAAGCTGCTACTGGTGCTGTTGGTAGAGCAGGGGCTGCTGGGACTATGGCAGAGGGTGCAGCAGCCGGTGCAGCTGGTGCAGGAACTATTGCGGGATATGAGGCGATGCAAAGAGGAATGGGTGACCGCGCAGCTGTTCCACCGGAACAACAACCATATGATCAGTCGCAGGTACCACCGAGAGAGCAGCAAAACTCCGGCCAAGAGCTGTGGGACGAGGATGAGGATCCCTGGGGTCATGGGAATGACCCATGGGGAGGGGGTGGAGATGACGGTGGTGATGGGGGCGATTGGTTCTAATGGTCTATTATGGTGCATTGTGGGCATTCGTTGTATAAAATCTTATATGTTCAGGGAACATAACTATGTGGATGGTAATGCAGTTCTGGCGTCATCTTAACAAGCTTATTTTCGCGGGACATTCTCCTATCTGTACAAATACAACTGTTCAAGCGCGACTAATTATGTAGACTTATGTAGACTTAGGCGGACAAGAAGTTACATCTCCCATTCTGTCTAGAGTGTTGCAATGAATTGGACATGATACTCTATGTAAGACTTGGCGCATCCATATCCCTGCATGTAAAGAAAGAACACTAAGATGCTTGATGGTGGGTTATGTATCGACCGTTCTTTCAATTGTCAGCACCTTATGGCGAAACTTTATGGTTCTGTACAAATTATTCACTGTAGTTTGGACTTGTGTAGGAACGCGGTACATCCTACCTATCAGAATGCCCCAGCCTTCCATCTGGGGTCACACTATCATTATTCTCTGACAAAGGCGGGAGACCAAACATGCGGAGAATTATATAAGATCTTGGTTTCAAGGGATGGCGGTTTTGAAACAGGCTCCATCGACGTGAAAGCCTCCCGCCGGCATGACACAGTACCTGATGTTCATAGGACCCAGACCTATGTTGGTGGCCAGTGCGATCGGCACTTTTGATCTCCCCGAGAACGAGTCTGGATGCTTCCTGGACTCTTCTTTTAATACAGTGGTCTCCGATTGCCCAATCGGGATGGAAGCGACGAGTTAAGGCCACTACTTATCGGACTTGCCAAGGGCCTAAAACCATAGCTAATCCTAAAATCATCCCAACGCCAACGTCCTATGCTACGTCGCTTTACCACTTCTTACACTGTCGAGGGTGTGATTGTGCCGCGCAAGGCAACGGTAAGAGAGAAACGTTTCTCGTCTGATGGGCTTCTTGTCTCGAGCGGCCTAGAACGAGGTCCCCGTGCGTATTTACGTAGTTTACATACCAACGACAGGCGCAGTTGTTTGAGGGCCATGACTCGTGAACAATTCGGCGAAGGTGACGATCCACCCGCATTCTCCGATAAGGCTGTTTTATCCGCTGACTGTTTCTGCTGCAGAACTATGATCTAAGGGGCCCTTTTGCGCCCAATCTGAAGGTGTAGGGCTGCTAAGCTTCATGGCTTGATGCGTGTGCTCGAAATTAACTTCCTCTGGGACGTTACACGCTTCTTGGCTGCCAAGTATCATGTTCGCATTATTCGTCGACCTCGGGCTCTCGGCCATGAAATGACGCGCCGTATGTACCTGCGTGCCATGAGGGTGGAGAAGCATTGTTAGCTCACATACCCCTGGACCTCGATGGTGTTCCTGGCCGGCAAGCAAGTGCGATGTTAAGCCTCCCGATGGAATCATCATGGGCCTCTAGAGCCGCCTTTTGACTCCGTTCCTTGTTGGTAAGAGGGGCCTTTTGAAGAGAAAGGTGCCACTTGTTTTACGGCTTGCCCCGTCCAATGTGACCAGGAGCATGGATGCAAAATTTTAGCTTCTCAGGGAGTATGTCAAACGCGGCCCGGTTTCTTCATGCACTTGGCAAGCCATATATATGATGGCAGAGCTACATAGGAGGCGTATTACTATCAGATTCCTTCTGAACACTTATTCTTTCTCTTGTGCCATAATTGCATCGTGCAATTAGTCCATTCTTTCTTTACTTCTGTCGTTCATTTATTCGGAGCGCTGAATGCTCCAGCCATTCATTTACCATGCGTATCTTTTCGAAACTGACCGTTGCGATAACGGGTGTGCTTGCTGCTTGTTCATGGGCACATCCGGTCACTAGACTACACGGAAGGAACATCATCCTCGGTCCCTCGAATACTCTCAATGGCACATACAACGCGCACGCTCACTCGGGGAAGGGCCCTTCCACGGTCAACGGTCCTTTCCAGTCGCAAGGCACCGCACAGTTACCGCTGTCGATTGTGAACAATTTCAGCGGTGGCCCAATCAATCTCTATGTTACTGGCCTCGACGACAACAACCAGCTTGTGATGCTTCAGCCTGACGGTAGCTGGTACTACCCGGCTGGAAGCAACAGTACCTCAGTTCCCCTGCCTGTCACAGGGAATGTCGCTATTCCGGTCGATGGTGCGGGAACCGTCACCAATCTCACCTTTCCGAGCTACATATCGTCCGCGCGTGTCTGGTTCGCTCAAGGCAATCTCGAGTTTTATACTGTTACAGTCAATGATATTCTGTCTCTGGTCGAGCCCTCTGCTGTCAACCCTGACGATGCTAGCGCAGAAGTCAACTGGGGATTTGTCGAGTTGACCAACACTGAAGAGGCCGGAATATACGCGAATATTAGCTACGTTGATTTTGTCGGTCTTGTTTTGGGAATGCAACTTCTTACTGAGAACGGGACTACAAAAAGTGCGGACGGCCTGCAACCCGACGCGGTCTCCCAAATCTGTTCCGACTTGCAGGACCAAGCTGCCTCGGACGGCCAGCCATGGGACAAGCTCTGCGTGATGGGTACCGATGGCAGCCCTCTTCGTGTCATGGCGCCGACGGACTATATTGGTTCGGACGCCACGGCGTTCAGCGACTACTGGTCCGACTATGTCGATAAGGTCTGGACACGGTATACGAATGCCACACTTACCATCGACACGCAGTCAGGTGCAGGGAAGGTCAATTGTACCGTCAAAGGCGACCAGCTCACCTGCGCTGGCGACAACAGAGGCTACTCTAAACCCAACGCGGGTGATATATTCGGCTGCAACAGCGGGCCATTCTTGGTCCAGTCTACTGACAATGATATCCACAAAGCTGTGGTGCCGCGTCTCTGCGCAGCTTTCAATCGTTCTACCCTCCTTCTATCGGGCGGCAACATTCAGCCAAACTTAGGTTCCAACAACTACTATACCGTTTCCCCCACGAACTACTACAGCAAGATCGTGCACAAGTACGAGAGCGACGGCAAGGGCTATGCGTTCGCATACGACGATGTCAATCCGGCAGGTGGAGACGACCAGTCTGGCTCCGTCACTGATGCGAACCCGCAATTGCTTACGGTCTTCGTTGGTGGACCGCCGTCGTCGTAGATGCTGCGCATCGATCTTCGTGTACATTATTCAATCTGTCTTGGACCGTATCATACTTTCATGTATCTTGCAGTTGCTTGTCCGTGGATGCGTTGTGAGGGGGGGGTATTGTGATATATATTGGCTTCTTATTTTGCTACATATGCTTTTCAACGTTGATATGTTACCATTCTTTGAACCAGTTGCGTGTGTTTGCTCTGTAGATCAGACTTGCTGCCAATTGATGTTTGCTATTTTACTAGATGCTCGTCCAATATTATCTGCTGTTCAGAAATATGATAGTGCCGAGTAATATGTCTGTCTCTAGGAAGCCGTAAGAGACAGCCACAAGTTTCAGCCACTTACATACGCAAGCTACATAGCAATGTATGTTAGAACAACAGACTTGCAACAGTCTGGTCAGGCTAGTCCCTTATATAGTATTGAAAACTCGGAATAGTCGTCCGACTGTACATCGGGTCACGTGATCTTCATATATCAGACGAGTCTTTTCAGTCTGTCCTTGGCTGCAGGAATTTTAATGAGATTACGCATATAAACATAATATTTGTATTCTCATGCGGTTATACATGTAGTTAACGGGATAGCTGTAACTAGTAGTGGTGGCAATTTGGTGTTGGATAGTCTTGACGGTTTTATATTTTGGTAGCGTGGAGGCATCTTAGTAGATGGTTAAAGATGGGAATTTGGGTATAGCTATTATTTATATGGTTTATTGCCAATATTCAATGACTTCCCAATAGAGTAGATCCGAAAGACCCTTTCTCTTCAATGAACCGGTAACTGACTAACTAGATGTCGACTGTCTGATCAAGACATCCGCTTATGTATGGAACACTAGTCGGCGGGACTGCCGATACCGCCTCCGCGAGCGGATGTCGTCAAGGTCTCAGGAACTGTCCCTCTTTACTCACCTAGAATCTTCCTAACTCTCTTATACAAGTGCTATATTCCTACGGGCCTCCTCTACAGAGCTCTCAGCACCTACCTACGAACACTCAGTTTCGCCATCTCTGCCACCCGGAACACTCGAACCGGCTGCATACCCCACCTCCGCAGCCGCTGTGCTGAATACTTAGCCACCAGATCCTCCGCAACGCAAGATCGATCCGTTTCGCATTCACCTGGGACGAGACAAAAGCACAATTTCACCATGGCTTCCTCTGTCGCGCAGAAGCGACTCTTCCACGAGTACCGCAACCTATCCGTGAACCCTCCCGATGGCATCACCGCCGGTCCCGTCAACGAAGATGACATGTTCCTCTGGGAGGCACTGATTCAGGGTCCGGAGGGTACTCCGTTTGAAGGAGGGGTGTTTGCTGCCGAACTCAAGTTTCCGAAAGATTATCCGCTCAGTCCCCCTACGATGAAGTTCGTTGGTGGTGGAGTGTGGCATCCGAATGGTGAGTATGACTCTATTTGGCGCTTTTGCTTCTTTTCCTCTTGGGTGGCTTTATGATGAGAGCGCGGTCGTGAGCAGAGGAACTGACGTGGTATATTTCCTTAGTATACCCCAATGGGACTGTCTGTATTTCTATCCTTCACCCGCCTGGCGATGATCCCAACCACTACGAGCATGCCTCTGAGCGATGGTCGCCCATCCAGAGCGTTGAGAAGATCTTGATTTCCGTTATGAGCATGCTTGCGGAACCGAACGACGAGAGCCCTGCGAACGTCGAGGCTGCGAAGATGTGGCGGGAAAGAAGGGACGAATATGAAAAGAAAGTTAGAGAGGAGGTGAGAAAGGGATTGGGATTGTGAATGTCTGTGTGTCGCTTTGGCTTGTACACTTTGCGCAAGGTGATGAGCAAGGGCTATGTGCATTATACACGTTGTGACGCTGTTGCATGTCATGAGTCGGTCGAGCATTCATTGTGTGGGCGTTAGGTGGCGTGTTTGTTTCTCCGATTGATTGTCCTTGATTCCCTGCTGTCGTTGGCGGGGTGCTGTTAGACTCGATACCTCCTATTGTTATCGTGCAGCGAGGAGTTATGAGAGGTGGTTTCTCCACCGCCATTCATTATATTCATACTGTACTACGGTCAGAATATAGACTTAGAGATACTTCCCAAGCCGCTGGCCAATCCATCCTTGGAGACCTCCGTCCCTGTCATACAGCACTTCTGTCTCAGCTTTCAGATTCAGCATGAGCATCTGCTGCAGTTCAGACCGCCACCGCGGCTGCGGCCCGTCCTCCGCAAAAACAGGGTTGTTCTTAAGTATCGCAATTGCTTTCTTCCTGTCTCTTATGCTGAGCCGCATCAGCGCTTCGTCTCCATGCGGTTCAGCACCGGAAACTACGTCGGATGTGCGCAGGCCAAACCAATGGATACCAGGCACGTTGAGCCTGGCATTGTCGTGCGCCTGCTTCATAGAGCCATACTTGTACGTTGACACGATTGCCATCCCGTCCGGGTCGCTGTCGACAAGAGCACAGAAACGGGGCGGGTCTCGCAAGACAGACGTGGTTTCTGAAAGGAGGCGGATGAATGCCCGAGTGTTGATGTCGGGGTAGCCTTTGCCCTATCTCATGATGAGCTTGGAAGGCGTTAGCATTTGCAATCTTACAGTTATGACGATCCCTTTTCCAGCTTCTGAGGAGTTATGATAGCGGCTTCGTGTCAATCTGTGAAAGATAGCCTGACTGTTGCTTAGATCCGCATATACTGTATAATTGATCTGAAGGGACTTACCTCTTTTTCAACGATTAATACCCATCGTATCTCGGGTATTATGATGTTGTCAATATCTTCCGCATTCGGAACAAGGAAGTCCTTCTCAGGTTTAATACCGATCGAGGATCATCTTGGATGAGCTTACCTCGGATGCTGCGCCAATATCAAGGATTTTTCCGGATTTAAGTACCAGGGAACAGTTACCGGCTACGAGGCCTTTCGCCGCTGCTGTCTTTGATGGCCTCTCAGCCTTGAATATCAGAGTTACACTCCGTGGAAACATACCACGTGGAGAGCACCACGATCAACCCCGATGGTGTAGGCGATATCGTCTACGAGGGTATCAACGACGTGTTGAGACCCGAAGTAAATGGGATCACTATAGTATATATCTCTTCAGGAGCGTTGGTTAGAGATGTGCTACTGAGACATACGTTGAGGTGATGCAGTACCTCTTCGACGTCGTGACGTTTCTGCGAAGTGCGTCCGCAATGACTCCTAGTACTCGAATGGACACAGCTGTTGAAGAGTCAGTTCAGTAGTGTTCACAAGACAGATTTAACATGTGAGAAACGAGCGTACTGAATCTCCACGCTTCGTAAGCAGTGTCTCCCGGCCACGAGTACGTTATTGGTGCATCTTCGCCTCGTGCTTCCAGAGCAGCATTGTGTGGGTTGATGAAGAAATCACCTCGATTGGATCTTCGCTTTAGTTGGACGAAGGGGCGTCCATCTGGTTTCGTAAGTTCATCAATAGTGGTTTCGAGGAGCTGGTTGATGAAGTTGCGGACACGGTCTTCTGGCCGTTGCTCCGCGTCGTGGGCGGAGGCGGGCCTTGAGACTGAAGATAGAGGAAGAGGGAGATGACTGGGGAAAGCCATGATGAATGGAAAATATAACTATATGATTATCGAGTCCTGCACTTCTGAGTTGTGTGATATCTCAGAGATGTGAGAGGTTCTGTTTATGAAGACGTCGTCGGTGGTTGAGCACTGGTGCACATAATATGTCCACCCATTCATTGCCTCTAATCGCAGACGATTTCCACCATCCCATTCAAGTGAAAGGAAGAGGTCACAATTTACAAAGAAAATGTCATAGAAGTCATATTCTTGAAGATGTGCCAAAGGAAAAGGTTCCAGGTCTATTGTATTAGGTACTGTGTGCCTTCAACTGCTGAAGGGCGAGTACATGAATGGCCTCCACCACCAGACCATGACATCAGAGAGCAACTCAGAATAAACTACCGCGAACCATCTGATCTTGTGCCTTTCGTCCCATATAAGCGCCGCTTGTCTGAAGATTGTGAGCTTGTTGATGGTGAATTAGCGCCATCCGTTATCTAAGCGCGGGTGGTAGCAGACAGTAGCCAATGAGGATTCACAGCCCCTGATGACTCAGCCGCAGAACGGTCAACTGTGGATCTGGGGCGTGATCTCCCCCGAGACAGCAGACAGTTCTATTGACTCCAGGCACAACTTCCAGACTCACTCAATTGCTTCATCTCCCATCGAGTCCTCTGGATAAAATAATCCTTGAAGAGGTAGATTGTGGGGGAATGAGTCTTGCCTTCCTTCTCTGAGTACGTTCAAGGGGCTTCACTATCCAAAATGTCCCAGGAAACTCAACAGGTTGCCAACGCCCATATCCGTCCGTGGAGGACTGAGGCTCAGGGATATCTGACCACTGATGAAAACGGTGATCCCAAAACGGACTATTCGCGTTGGAGACTCAAGGATGATCACGGCCGCCAGACATGGCACTATCTTGAGATAGACGAGGAAAACGATGCATGGCCTCAAACTGTGGCCGACAAATATCATCTCGGACTTCCTACCGTATGTATCACTTCTTGTTTTGTTTATTCTACCTAAAGCAGAGTTAAGGCTGAACCTGGTACAGGGTCTGCCTGAGCTACCCCGGGCCACAGCGCCGCTGCAGGCGGCCGAGAATGGATTGTCTTTCTTCTCTCACCTGCAGCTCGAGCCGGGAAACTGGGCGTGTGAGTACGGTGGTCCGATGTTCCTGTTACCGGGAATAATCATCACTTACTATGTCACCAACACCCCGATCCCGCCGGAGTATGCAATTGAGATGAGACGATACCTGTTCCATCGGCAGCATCCTGTCGATGGTGGATGGGGCCTCCATATTGAGGCTCACAGTTCGGTCTTTGGCACGGCAATGAACTATGTCACTCTGCGTCTCCTTGGTGTGAGTGAAGAAGACCCCCGTATGGTGAAGGCACGTGGTTTGTTGCATGGCTTTGGAGGTGCTATTTATGGACCTCACTGGGCCAAATTCTGGCTCAGCGTGCTTGGTGTCATGGACTGGGATTGTGTCAACCCTGTTCCTCCGGAGCTCTGGTAAGTTAGTTCCTTGTCAGCCTTCAATGATATTCAAGCTCACTTTATACCCAGGCTTCTTCCCGACTGGGTCCCTTTTGCTCCATGGAGATGGTGGATCCACATGCGCCAGGTTTTCCTGCCTATGTCTTACTTGTGGTCGAAGAAGTTCACCCATCCTCTGGATCCTCTCACCAAGCAGATTCGGGAGGAGCTCTATACGCAACCGTATGACAGCATTGACTTTGCTGCCCATCGCAGCTCCATCTCTGACACCGACAATTATTATCCCAAGACTTGGATCCTCAACACCGCTAACTGGTTCCTGGCGAAGGTGTGGAACCCATACATTCGGCCGTCATTTGTGACGAAGCGTGCAGAAGACTGGACTTGGGAGCTCATCCGCATGGAGGATGAGAATACGGACTATGCTGGTCTCGGTCCAGTCAACAACCCGATGAACATGGTAGCTTGCTACCTGCATGACGGCCCAGACAGCTACTCTGTCCGCCGACACCGTGAGCGTCTGAATGACTATATGTGGGTCAAACATGAGGGCATGCTCGCTAACGGTACCAACGGGGTTCAAATCTGGGATACTGCCTTCATCACGCAGGCTATTGTCGTGGCCGGTTTTGCAGACGACCCGAAATGGAGACCAATGCTTACCAGAGCTCTGGAATTCTTCGACGACCAGCAAATCCGCGAGAATGTCCCCGATCAGGAAAAGTGTTACCGCCAGCACCGGAAGGGAGCTTGGCCGTTCAGTACGAAGACTCAAGGATATGTTGTCACCGATTGCACGGCCGAAGGACTGCGGTCGACTATCCAGCTACAGGAAATGCATGGCTATCCAAAAATGATTTCCGCTGATCGTTTGAAGGATGCTGTTGACTGCTTGTTGATCATGCAGAACCCCTCTGGAGGCTTCAGCGAATATGAGAACGCGCGCGGTTCAGAAAAGCTGGAGATGTTGAATGCTGCCGAAGTTTTTGGTGGCATCATGGTCAGCCATGACTATCCCGAATGCACAACTGCCACTGTGACGGCTCTGTCCCTGTTCAGCAAATTCTACCCAGACTATCGCGCCGATGAAATCCAGGCTGTGAAGGAGAGGGCAGTGAAATATATCAAGCGTGTGCAAAGAGATGACGGTAGTTGGTACGGATCGTGGGGTATTTGCTTCACTTATGCTGCCCTGTTCGCGCTTGAGAGTCTCACTAGCATCGGGGAGACGTACGCTACTAGCGACTACTCGCGTCGCGGCTGCGAATTCCTTCTGTCGAAGCAGAAGGAGGACGGCGGCTGGGGTGAGTCTTACCTCAGTTCGGAGAGACACGTTTACGTCCAGCATCAAAACTCGCAGGTCGTGCAGACCGCCTGGGCATGCCTCGCTCTCATGGAGGCCGAGTACCCTAACAGAGAGCCAATCCGCAAAGGTATCAAATTGATAATGTCGCGACAGCAGGCGAACGGCGAATGGTTGCAGGAGGCGATCGAGGGTGTTTTCAACCAATCTTGGTATGTCTATTCCTATGCACCTCTATTCTGGCTTTCTCACAAACTAATAATCACCAGCATGATTTCGTACCCCAACTACAAGTTGTACTGGCCCATCAGAGCCTTGGGGCTCTATGCCAAGACATTCGGCAATGAGGATATTTTCTAATCAAAAACGTCGTCGGTTTGCTCTGCTATGCTTTTCCATTCCTGCACTATTACCCATACCATATCTTATGGAGCGATGTAAGAATAGCTCTTAATTAGTTTCTATTTCTACTATGATCATAATGAGATGCTCCGCCTGGAGTGCATTTTCGGTACTTCATTTTACTATCATAGCAATCTGTTATCATAAGTCTCTCATAAATAGCTCTATTTGCTGTTCAGATCTAGGATAGACATCGTTCATGGCTGCATGATGATACTTGACAGTAGATATAGTCCCATCGATAAGATACCGCTGGTTCATATAATCACGTGCAGAGCTCAAGCTTCCCCGCAAGCTCCGAGCTCCGCAGAAAGCGGTAGAACTGAGCTTCAGACTGTGACAACTCTCTTTGTTTTCGCAGAAACATGCAATCTGGAAGACTCCAAGCTCTTAGATACATTCCCTGAGTATCTTTCACCTTATCCTATGCAAGAACTGCATCCTCTTACCTGGCCGTCATCGCGCTCAGTAGTTCCGGCAGATACAGTTGACCCCTCATTAACTGGACGCAACATTTCTCACACAGTGCCAGTCGCGTAGGACGCGGACCGTGAGACATGAACTCCGCAGGGAAGGGCGATGATGCCCTGGCCAAATCTGACTGGCCATCTGCAATACAGAACTTCACCCATGCCCTCCTCGAACTACCCCGCGCACCGACATATTACATCAAACGGTCCACTGCATACTCGCGCCTAAAGCCTGCAGACGGAGGTCCCAAATATGACGCTGCACTCGAGGATGCCGACATCGCCCTTGCGCTTGCTCGCGAGCGAGGGAAGCGTGAGCTGATCCTGTCCGCCCAGATGCGGCGGGCGGTTGCGCTGTATCAGCTCGAGAGGTATGGGGATGCGGCGTATATTTTCGGTCTCGTCCAGGACAAGATCAGTGCGGGCAAGCCGCCGGCCAGCAAGGAGAATGATGTGAAGGAGGCCATGGTGCAGGGCGGTCCGGGGCGTTCGTCGAAGAATTTATTTGAGCAGGAGTTGCCGATCTGGGTGATGAAGGTTAACGGAAAACTAAAACAGTTGGAGGATGGGGATGAGAAGAAGGCGGTTACGGTTAAGGAATATCCTGAGGACGTACACATTCCTTCTCCCGAGGAGATCAAGAGGAGCTTAGAGAGTGCTGGTGCAGAGAGGTCGAATAACACACCGGACGACAAGAAGCCGCTCGGAGGAAAAGAGAAAGCTGAGACTCCTGCTGGAGCGGACCGTACGAAAGAAACACTTCTCGATCCTGCATCTGGCTCTTCTGCTCCTTTCACTGCCGGACCGGCTGCTCCAAGTCCTGCTGCTTTGACTCCAATGGCTCCTAGCAAAGTTCGCCATGAATGGTACCAGAGCAACGACTCTGTGGTCCTCACGTTATACGTGAAGGGCGTGCCCAAGGATAAGGTGGATGTTGAGTTCAAGGATCATTCGGTACGTAGTTAGAGAGCATTGCCTCCATCACAGCTCATAAGCATACTGACGAAGGACTGGAATATAGATCTCCATCGAATTCCCACAGCCCTCAGGCGCCCAGTTTACCTTCTCCCTCGACCCCCTCTTTGCACCCATCGATACGTCGGCATCCAAATACACTGTTATGTCTACCAAGATTGAAGTCGTGCTACGTAAGGGAATTCCTGGCCAGAAATGGAGCGCTCTCGAGACAACCTCGACCGAGAAGCTCGCTGATCGGTCGTCTATCGTACCTACTGCTCCCAGCACTGCTGCATCGAAGCCCAACAGCGATATTACCAACGCTGCCCCGGCCGACCAGGGCCCCGCATACCCGACCTCCTCCCGTCACGGTGTCAAGGACTGGGACAAACTCGCTACCGATCTCACTTCGAAGAAAAAAGAAAAATCTAACAGCAAGAAGGACAAAAGCGAAGCCAAAGCTGACACTGGTGGAGACTCCGACGCCGAATCTGTTGACTCAGAGTACGGTTCCGGCGACCCTGTGGACTCCTTCTTCAAGAAACTCTACGCGGGCGCAGACCCTGACACCCGTCGTGCGATGGTGAAGAGCTACTACGAGAGCCAGGGCACGGCGCTCAGCACGAACTGGTCTGAAGTTGGCAAGGGAAGGGTTGAGCCTAAGCCCCCTTCTGATTAAACCAGGTCGGATTCAATTCGATAACGAAAAGAAATTTCGGACATCATGACGCGCCAGCCATGATATCCAGATACAGAAATGAGAAAAGAAGATGACGAATGACCTGGAAGCGAAATTCCCTACATTGCATGCATATGGATGCGTTCATGGAGTAATGGTAGTTAACGGAGGTTGGCGGTTCATGCTATTTGAAGTCCAGGACTGTGTCCTTACTCTCTTCTCAACCTACTAGCAGAAACTGGGTTCTTGTGATATGCTTTGCTTTTCCTATCAGGAAGCTGGCTTATGGGTCAGAACCGGATATGAAAGTGAATGCAAATGGTAGCTTGAAATTTCAATCTCGACTTCGAAGTTGTCCTTAATAGCTTTGATATTCATGTACGAATATGTCAGATCAAATCATGATGAAATACAATTTTAGCTAGTGAAAGCGCCGTATCCGTATCCATATCCAACTCCAAGATAGTATAGATCCCAGTCGTTTTGCCGTATAATGAACGCCCTGAGCCGTATAAATTGCCTCTCAATCCCGAAAGTTTTAAGACCAAAAACAAGGGCAATCCCGCCCATCTTTTATACGAATGCGATTCTATAAACAATTTCTTTTCTGTCAATGACTCATTGTTGCTCTTCTCTAGAGGAGCGATCAGGCTGTTATCCGTTCTTCGTCTTCGTCCTTTCGGTAGAGGAAAAATTGCACGAAGATGGCCAGGTCTAGTAGCAGGGTCCCAAGGCTTCCAAGCAGCCAGGAAAGATTGACGAGGATATATCTGCCATAGAGAGAAGCTGCCTCGCCGGGACGGCAGTGGCGCTTTCCATCCTGGCAAGAGGGAGAGTATGCGAAGATTGAGAGCACGAAGGTCAGGTTACCAATGCAGGCGAAAAGGAAGAAGAGCATAGAAACGCCCTCGGTAGACTTCCGACGGTAGTTCAGCAGCAGCTGAGGAAGCCGCGAGCCAAGGTAGAGCGCTGCGCATAGGTATCCGAATATCTGACCCCAAGTATCGAACGTCAAAGGCTCCTGAGTTCCACGGCCCTTATGCTTCTTTGTGTGCTGACTAGTGGAACGGGAGCTGACATACCATCCAAGAATACCAGCAGCACAGACAAGGACTATTGCGGAGCTGTTGAAGAAAAAGGCTTGGAGGGCAGATGGCTTTCTCGAGGGGGCCTGGGACACGGATGGTTCAATGAAAGGCGTCGCGGGCGAGAGATGGGTTGCATCGGTGGTAGAGAGCCGGCGCTGCACTTGTGGATGCAATGATGAAGATACATCCCCGTGGTGTCCATTAGCATGGCCATTTCCATTCGCACTGTTATTTCCCAGCAGTGCTGATCTCTCCGTGGGCGTTCCGTTCTCTCGATCTCTCCGGTCATCTTTGGCCGGGAGGTCATCCGATAGCGTGAAACCACGGTAGTAGAAACACTGTCCTAGCAGAACGATATCGGCAAGTGTGTAGTATACGGCGAGGATGATCATCGTAGGCAGGACGCCCTGGAGCATTGCGCCCAGGATATTGAATACATCTCCGGCGAGCCAGACGACAACGAAGAGAACTGACAGCCCATCTGCTGAGCTACGGCGGAAGTTTTCGATGATCTGTGGGGAGAAGACGACGACCCAGCAGGCAATTGAGATGGAGCTGGAAGATGATCAACTCGTTAACGGTTTCCATGCTGTGACTCAATGGATACTCGCGGAATTTCGAGGGAAATTTTTGGAAGAACGTAGGGTCGCAGAAACATACCCACAGATGCCACTGAGAGCCTCAATATCAATATTACCAGCCTGCGGGGGGAACATTGTGAGTCTGCGACGAGAGGATGCAGAGGTTTCAATTAATTTCGCACTAGGATGCTCGCACGGCCCAAGTCGCTAGGCAGGTATCTACTTCAGAATAAGTAGCGAATGAGGGGGAAGTTGAGAGGAGAGGCGTCCCCAGGAGAAAATAAGATAAATGCGACCCTATATACGATGAACCCGCCCACGTCTATCCTCCTGGTGGTCGATTGAGTCTCCAGACGAAGATAAATGGAGAAAAGGAATACTCGCGGGCGATGACGTCCAGGAACAAAATTCTGCGGGCGGAGTCATACCCGCGCACGTGATGAAAATCCGGGGTAGATCGGCGGCAAATCCGATATACTTAGTAGGTGGATTTAGGACATTCAATGTCTCCAATTCAGGCGGCAGGTCATATGGAGATCAGAACTGTCTTTTTCCATAAGGAGTGCGCTGCACGTGTTGGGATACGTAATCAGGATCACTTATAGACACATGCACCATCCTCATAAGATCATGGAGAGACACTTAAGGTTTAAAACTGCAATATTGTTCTTCTACCGTGAAGAAGGCAAGCAGCCATTTGAAAGGAAGGCTACGATCACAAATAGATCTGTACCACGATGGTGAACCCCCTTCTCGAAACTACTCATCCTGCTTCCAGAAATGAACACGAGCATACACAAGCGATTCTAACTTATCCTGCATATCACAGAATATATTGATCGCCTTGAATTCTCCAGAGTTAGTATAATGTATACGGGACTAGTAGGTAAGATGCGATTACCTGTACGAGCTTTTCCTCACTTGCGCCCTTACGATCTCTGGTGAATTCTAGTCGATACGCGGCGGGATCGTTGAGATAGGATGTCTTGGGGTAGGTGAAGGCTTCTGCGGAATCGACGGCACTCATGGCTTTGTCGATAAGAGAAGGCGTACTTAGTACTGAAGTAGACTTTGCTAATTGCTGGAGCAGGCCAGGAGCAATAGTAATGTGATCGACCCCCTTGAGGGCAAATATCTCCTCAGTGGATGTTAGGCTAGCTGGCAAGACCTTGGTTTTGGTAACCCCCTTATCCTTATAGTAACGTTGAATGGAGGCACAGAACCCAAGAAGTTTATCCGGGTCTACAAATCTGGAGCATGGGAATTAGTATCGTTATTTCGCTTTTAGGCATGTACCTGAATTACCCTCGTTGGAAATGTACTTTCAGTTGATTCACATACGGGGCGATGTATGTGCAGCCAACTTCAGCTGCCAGAACAGCTTGACAAGGGGCAAATAATGTGGTGGCTAGCGTTGAAATGCCGTTAAGTTCAAGGGTGCGGCAGGCCATCATACCTTCCCAGGTACTGGGGATCTTGATACAAATTCGAGATGTGTCAAATCCAGGTGTCAGATATCTGAATATACGCTCAATCCCTGGTAGGTGTGTAAGTACACAAAATAGTGTAGCTTCCTCAGACAGTTAGTAGTACTCAGCGCATTCAGAACAGTCTTTTCCGTCGAGTATGAATAATAGGGGTTCGTTTGTATATGGACACGTCCGCTGATATGTGGCACGATCTTCAAAGCCAAACGCACCATCTGATATATGGAAGTCAGTCATGAGTGATGACACATCTGAAGGACAAGAAGCAGATACCGCAATCTCGATGACTAGTTCAATCGGGCGGACATCGGGGACGGTTCCTAAATCCAGAAGCCTCTTCGCTTCTTCTGCGGAAGCCTGGAGAAGCTCAGTATATTTCATCTTCGAAAGTTCTCCATATGCGATAGCCTTATCCAATTCATGTGTGAGTACTATGTCAATTATCGACAACATTTGCATGAAGGCCTACTTGGTTGGAGGTACAATCTTGGAACTTTCCAAAAGACTTTGCCACTACCAGAGTATGTTAGCCCCCATGAAATTGACTCAGGCTGTTTGATGATTCTAGTCGGATGTGCTTACCCTCTTCATCCATCGTATCGCAGTCAACGATGGTTGTTTCCCGGAGGACTTCTAGCCCGGTTTTTTCTGAGGCCATTTTGTAGCCTGCCCGTACGTATCCTTAGCTGTAGTGTGATAGAAAGCAGAAAAGTGAACGGCAATAAGAGCGACAAGAAGGCAAGCGCAATTGAAATAAACAAGGAGAGGGTTGGGGCTAAAACCGTAAAGGTCAAATGATCGGGGAGCGCCGCGTTGTTCTAGATGCAACCAACTACCCCACTTCGGAAATCCACCGGATCATGTGTCTGGAGAGAGATAATCAATGAATTTAAGGCACTGGAATGGTAGGCTTGCCGGGTCAAAGGAAAATATGCATAAGCCACATTGCTCCTATAACTGGATAAAATTAAGCAAGCCGTCTTAATGTCTTTTACGCAGACATTATTATGCTTATTTCCACGTTTTTTTCTATAGTTCGGTGTCTAGACTTATAGACTCGAACTTATAAAGCAGATCATTATGAAGTATTCAGAATAAAAATGAGATTGATAATAACGTTGACGCTTATGCTCCATCTGTTCCCTGGTAGTACGCATTGAAAGTTGGATGATATTGGAACGCTGTATCAGATCAGACATGTATTTCTAGAATAAATACTCAGCATTATCAACATTAACGAATGACACCAATCTCCCAGACAAAACACTACAACTTCCCAGCTACATCATCATGGTTCGTGGGGGTAGAAATATCCTTCCACTCATTCAGGAGGGCAATGGTCTGCTGGCACTTGCCGCTAATGATCTCGTAAGAATCAGCGCCCAACGCCAGTCTGAGCGGAATATCCTTCCCAGCCGCAGTACCGCTTTGCGTGAGAACATCAATAATAACCTTGGTGCCCTTGACGATATCTCCCGGCTGATTGTTGTCCATGACTTCTAGCCTCTGCATTCCTTTTCGTGCGGCAGTTCCATCGTATTCTGGGATGTGGTTCTTGATAACAGAGCGATTGCCTCCATCAAGAAGCTTGGATCTGAAATATCCAGGCTCGATACTGATGGACTTAATTCCAAACTCAGCAAGTTCGCCGTTCAGAGACTCTGAGATTCCAGCCACTGCCCATTTGGATGCACAGTAGATGCCCACACCGGCGGAGCCTCTCCAAGCGCCAATGCTGGAGAAATTTGCAATGACTCCAGATTTCTGGGCTCGTAGGTAAGGCAAAAATGCCCTGTTGACATTGAGAAGACCGAAGACGTTGGTGTTAAACTGGGAGAACGTCTCTTCAGGACTGCCAGGAACATTAGCTTCATTTACAAATTAAGTCACAATTCTAGTCTGTCTGAACTTACCTCGTTTCCTCAACCGAGCCTGCACTGAGGTAGCCGGCGTTGTTGACCAGGATGTCGATCCTATCGTAAAGCGCATACGCGATAGCCGCACTCTGCTTCAAAGAAGCCAAGTCTGCCGTAACATCAAGGGACATAGTCTTCGCGCCTGCAGTCTCCAAATCTGCCAGCTTGGAAACATTGCGCGCCGTCGCAATGACCTTGTCGCCTCTCTTCAGAGCTTGAAGCACGAGCTCTCGGCCAAATCCAGTGGAGCAGCCGGTGACGAACCAAACACGGGGAGACATTTTTGATCGAAGATGAATATTTCGATAAGACTTCAGGATTGAAGATAATATGCAGAGAAGTATTTCAATTGATTGTATCTGTTAGTCGTGGTTGATACAGAACGAGAGACCTGAGGGGGATCCCCAGGTTGTTTATATATCCAATTTTCTACATGTCCCCAGCACATTCTGATTACCTCCGTAGGGCTTAATCTCCGTAGTAGGCGGCATAGTCGGAGATACAACATTCAAGCTCGAAAACCCGGAAGTTAGAAAGGAAGAACAGAGGCAAATTCGATATTTCGTACAAAGAGACGGCCGCTTTGATGACATAACATGAGTACCATGCGGGCATGCGGGCGAAGCGGCCGCATGCCCGCATCTTAGCGACCGTTCTTCTCGTGATCTCACACGACACGGTCTTACACGGCTCTGCACACGATCGGTCAATAATGATAATATTGCAATTGGAAAAGATGCTTGGCAGAACTTTACTCATTCCATGGTGTCGATATCTCCGTTAAAGGCCGTTTGGAACCCGGTCCACGCGGAGGTAAGAAGACCCGTATTCATAAGCCGCAGATTGCTCTCTTGCAAGAAGATTGAGGAAAGAAACATAGGCTGCTTGTCTCAAGGATTTGACATTCCTCAATACCTAAGACCATAACCGCTACATCAAGCGACCTTACATGCATGGTTGATGAAACAAAAAACACATCTTTTTTATGGTTCGAGATCGAGGCTCCGTAGAACGCCTGAAATGCAACGACCGAAATCACACAAGACATTAAACATGCCGCGACAGGGGCGTACGCCTGCCGGTAGGTATCTATTTTGCGCCCTGCGTACTCGCCAACCAAGCCTCATGCGCCTTCTTCTGTCGTTCCCAATCTTTCCGCAGCTTCTTCGCGCGGCTCTTGTTGATCTCTTCACCGGCAGCGTCATGGGTTGGAATACCATCTGCATCCCACGCGGTGTATTCCTTGGTCCGGAACATGTCCAGGTGACTGAGCTTGCCTTTCTCCAACTTCTCGCGCGCCTCTCTTTCCTTCCTCTCCTTCTCGAGCTGCTTTGGCGAGCCCGCGCAGCCTTTTCTTCGCGGGCTTGAATGAGCTCCTTGCTGACAGGGCGAACCAATGCTGGCTTGTTATCCCGGTCCTCCAGATAAATACCGAGATCGAAGAGGTCAACATCGCGCACACGGTCACAGAAGCTTAGGATTTCCTTGTCGATATGACTCGACTGCTCCAGAGAAGACACTTTGCTCTTGAAATCAGACAAGACAGCAGCATAAGGCTTCGCGTTCTCAGGAACTACTTGTTCGGATACCGGCCCACGTGACAATATCTCCTCAATTTTCTCAGGGGTGGAATGGCGTCTTCGCCTTCGCGGATTGAAGAAGGTTGTCTCGTATCTCAGAAAGAGGATAAAGATACGGCTTCGCTTCTTCTGGGACATCGATTCCGGACCACCCGATCTCCGCACTATCCGGCGAAGCAGAGCCATTGAGGCCAAAGATATTCACCATTTGAGTAACTCAGCGTGCGACGGCTTCCACATCCTTGGCCTTCAATGTCCCCTTGTCCGCACTATTGTGCTTGGTGATCAGCTCAGAGACGGCGTACATGGCTCCGGGGGCGTTAAAGGAATCGGACAAGTGTTCGCGAACGGTAGCCTTGGTAGACTCCAGAGCAGCAGCGAGAGATTCATATGTCGCCGAAGAAGACTCTTCAAAAGCTGATGGATCTTCCACCTTCAAGAAGAAGTTGTTCACCTTGTCCTCCCACGCGTTTCCGGCATTGACAAGGTCTTCCGTAATTTCAATGCCTTCGCGCCAACCGCCCAACAGGAACACGATGCGCAGGCTTCTTGGGGTCCAGGCTTTCTGTTCCAGTGCCTCACGGATCGTGGTGGAGTTCTTCAGACTCTTACTCATCTTACTACCCTGAATCGAGAGATGACCCATGTGGAGGAAGTAGTTCACCCACTGCTCGTGCGAATGGTCATCGCAGGACCAGAAGGCTTCACTTTGCGCAATCTCATTGTCGCGGTGCGGGAAGGCAAGCTCAATTCCTCCAGAGTGGATATCCATCTTTTTACCAAACTTTGCTGATGCCATAGCGGAGCACTCAATATGACTTCCACAAAGCAAAGTCGGAGGGCGAGCGCTTCTCCGTAGTCTTGCTGGTCAATGCACCTTCACCCTCTGCAAGGAGCTTGTTGTCGGTCCGGCTCCAAGGTTCCAACCTAGCATACGGGTTGCCCGCAGCCTCAAAAGCATTGATATCGAAGTAGACTGAACCATCAGCCGTCACGTAGCCAAACTTGTTCTGAACAATCTTCTCAACGAAGTCGGCAATTTCTTTGCCATATTCCGTTACACGAGTCAACTCATCTGGGTCCAGAACGTTCAAGTCTCTCATGTCTTGCATAAACCTCTCGTACTTTTTTCGTAAGTTTTGTGAATATGGCATGGTCTTCCCCGTTAATTGTCGATCCCTTCAGCGCATCCAAGTAAGGGAGTAGGACGTCCTGAGTGCTGTCATAGAGACTTTCGGCAAGCACCGTCTTTCCTTGCTTCTCTGCCTCCGCGATAGCCTTCGCCGCAGATGCAACAGTCCTGATGTGCATCTTGACCTTTGCCTCATCGTCACCTGGCTTCTCATTTCCAGGCAACGGACCGCCATTGAGCACAACCGCATATGTCTTCTCCACTTCCTCCTGGTATTTCTCCGGCGCAAGTTGCGGGTCGAGCAACGGGAGGCTTTTTTGATATATGCCGTGTATGCGGATTTGGCGGTCTGGAGGACCTCCTCGTCGACGGTTGGGTGCGTGGAGATGAATTCAGAAAACAGATGTTGCTGTCTTCCTCGTAGGATAATCTAGAGAGGCTCAGTCCTTGTTGCGCCAACCCGCAGTTCCCTGTGAAAGAGCATACCTTATCGTCAACGTCCGTGATGTTCATAACGAACTTCACGTCGAACTTGAAATAGTCATGCATCAAGCGCCGAATAATATCCGTGCTCACATAATTGCGCGCATGCCCCAAATGCGCGTCGTCATATCTACATACGAAAGTTAGATATGCTGATATCGAACCATGCCAGCAACTTCCCTGCGGCGTGACTTACACTGTAGGCCGCAAGCATACCAAGTCACCCTCTTGCCCTCCGGATCCAAAGGAATAAACGGCGTCTTTGACCTCGTTAACGTGTTGTAGATCTTCAACGATGGCAGATGTGCAGCGGCTTCCGCAGGGATAGCCGGTTGCTGCCAGGCGGCTGCTGGCGCGAGGTACTCATGGTCCTCGGGGGGAAAAACAAAACCGTAGTCGAGGGCGGCCGCTGTCTAACAACAGAGGGAAAGAAAAGAGCGCAGGGACGAGAGAAGAAACGCATAAAGGAGCGGAGGAATCAAGGAGGGGCTAAAGAGAGAGGGGTGACTCAAGGACAAACAGAATGCCGTAATCTTCAGCTCCGCTGAGCCAAACAGCGGCGCCGATGCTGATGCGGTCGCCGGGAGGAGCACGGAGCCCTAAGCCCTATCTAGCCTCTTTGGGACCATCTCCAGAGAAATCTTGCGACGTCAAGTTTGCGGGGGAAAAAGTTGGTATAGCACTCATTATTCCTCTATAAGGGCTGCCATAACTTTTGCATAGAGGGAGACGATACCAATCTCACATCGGCCCCTCGCCCGTCACAATGCCCTCCCCTTTCCTCACTCCTGGCAGGTCTTCGCAGCCCGATACCCTCGCCGTTCTCCATCTCCGCAGAGATCAGCTTGTCACCACCGTTCTCAGGACATACGATGACGAGAATCTAGGATACGACGAGGGGAAAGTCACCAATACTCGGTTTGGATCTTACCCGCACAGTACTTTGCTCGATCAGCCATGGGGTTCGCAAATTGTTGCTTCGAAGGTCGACACCGGGTCTCGCGGCCGAAGACAGCAAAAACGCAAAGCAGATGATATTGATTCTTCAGGAGCGACTGAAGGGGCGCGGACGCCCAAAACTCCAGTCGCAGCGGCGAGTGGTTTCATCCACCTCCTTCCACCAACTCCCGAATCGTGGACCGCATCGCTGCCACATCGAACACAGGTTGTCTATACCCCCGACTACAGCTACGTTCTACACAGATTGCGCGCGCGACCTGGGACCAGAATTATCGAAGCTGGAGCAGGTAGTGGTTCCTTTACACATGCCTCAGTTCGTGCAGTGTTCAATGGATACCCTTCAGAGGCGCCTCCCGCGAAACGAAGACGGCTGGGCAAAGTGTGCAGTTTCGAGTTTCACGCCCAGCGGGTGGGTCGGATACAGGAAGAAATCAAAGAGCATGGACTGGAGGGCTTGGTGGAAGTGACGCATCGTGATGTTTACAAAGACGGGTTCTTGGTTGGCGACCCGAAGGAGGGGACATCGCCCAAAGCCAATGCCATCTTCTTGGACTTGCCGGCCCCTTGGCTTGCTCTTCCGCATCTGGTCCGACAACCTACCAATGGAACAGAGTCTCCTCTCGATCCCTTATCGGCCGTGCATATATGTACATTCTCGCCATGTCTGGAACAGGTGCAAAGGACTATCACTACTATGAGGCAACTCGGTTGGCTGAACATCTCGATGGTCGAGGTGCAACAGCGGCGAATTGAGGTTCACAGGGAACACATTGGACTGGAATATGAGGGTGTCCGCGCTGCAACAGTCTTTCCCAAATCAGTGGAAGAATCAATTGCGAAACTGCGTACCGTCGAGGAGAATGCCAAACGCTTTCGTGTGGTGGCAGAGCAGGGAGAAGATAGTGGGACACCCCGCGGGCAAACGGCGACTGGAGACGATGATACGGACAAGGGAGCGGCTGGTCAATCAAAACAGAGACCCGCTCCCTACAACTCGGGACGTCTCATCCATCGCACTGAACCTGAGATTAAAACTCACACCTCATACCTTCTTTTTGCAGTTCTACCACGGGCGTGGTCAGAAGTAGACGAAGAGAAATGCCGCGAGACTTGGCCTTCTCGCAAGAGTGACGCTGAGGCCGGAAAGCCCAAGAGCAGGAGGCAGCTGAAGAGGGAAGAACGAGCCCAGCATAGACAGGAAAAGGCTGCTGAATCCGAAAAGAACGCCTCGCAAGACGTTGGTGCCAAGGAGGAAGCTGGTGAGAAAGACGTTGAAATGGCGCAGTCATAGAAAAAGACCAAGCTGCTGACGACCTTGTATACTGAACAACATAATCATTTGCATATCCGGGTGTTCTATAGAGATCGGGTTTCTCCTTGAATTTGCATGACAGTCTAAAAGCATTGGAATTGGTGAGCTTCTTGAGCTCATTGTGGCTTTCGTCGAGTGATCTAGCTAGAGACGAGTGTACTTGTAAATGGACTTTCCAAAAACGCATATCCTCTATACACCTAATCCTCAAGCCCGTTTGCCTCATCCCATTGTCTTTATGCAAAACAATCTATGACTGTCGAGTGACATCAACACATTAATTCCTATCGATATCCCGGTAGAAGACCAGAGGCTGTCGTATGATCGCTCTCCTATATTTCCCCTAAACGTCCGTTTCCGCAATACGGAATAATACCTTCTTTAAGTAAGTAATTTTACCGATCCCGCCTCTAGATAGGAAATGGCACACTAGAAAAGCATCCCAGCCAAATCCACCCACAATCCCGAATACATCGTGGTTTTAATACTCCAATAGTTTACAAGGATATAGAGCAAGTGAAAAAGTATACAAATGCATCTCTTGAGGCGAGTCCGCTGACTAAGTACCTAAGAGCTCCGACATGCTCCATACGATACGTCATGGTCCCGCTTGCGTCCCGCGCAGAACCAAAACGATCATGAAGCTGTCATGTAGTTTTTCCAACACTATTCCACCTCAATTCTTTGTGTACCGGTCCGGTTGAGTTCAGTCAGTGTCAATTCGATTTCAATTGCCACTAAGGATGTCTCACACAGCACTTGTCACTGGTGCGACGGGCCTGCTGGGTCGCCAGGTCTTCAATGCCTTCAAGCAGGCGGGCTGGCTTACTGTCGGCCAAGGGTTCACGCGAGCTGTCCCGCCTACGATCATGAAGGCGAACTTGGAGAATCCAGAGGAAGCTAAGATGCTGCTGGATGAAGCAAAGTAAGTGAAACTTATGCTGGAACTGGTGGTTCAATAGCGTGGAGGTTGTGTGCTTCATACCATACATAACTGAAAGAGGGGTAGTTTGGGATCATATTAAGATATTGTTGCTGACAGTTCTGTACCTTAGGCCATTGGTCGTTGTTCATTGTATGTACTCTTCTTGATCTGGACCGCTGCGGATCTATGTCGAACCACTTGCCTTTCTCTGACTGATTATTCTGAATGACAGGCGCCGCAAACCGTTCGCCTGACTTCTGCGAAAACGACCCCGAAACAGCTTCCAAGATCAACGTCGAGGCCACACGCGCGCTCGCTCAGGCTACGTCGTCACGTGGTATCTTTCTCATCTATATCTCGACCGACTATGTCTTCCCTGGTCGTCCAGGCGAGGCCCCCTACGAAGCCTCAGCGAACCCTGAACCTACGAACAAATACGGGCAGATGAAACGCGATGGTGAAGTTGCCGTATTGGAGGAGACGAGTGAAAACGGCATGGGCGTGGTCCTGCGAGTCCCTGTTCTCTACGGATCGGCACAGAAGAATGAAGAGAGCGCGGTGAACGTACTGGTGGACGCAGTATGGAAGGCCCAGGATGAGAACGCCGGCATCAAGATGGACGACTGGGCCCAGCGGTACCCGACCAACACGGAGGATGTAGCCAGGGTGTGTCTTAATATAACGGTCAAGTATCTCAGTAACAGAAAGAAGCTCAAGGAATGGCCAAGAATCTTGCAGTTCTCGTCCGAGGACCGGATGACCAAATACGAGATCTGCGAGAAGTTGGCGGAGGTCCTAAATCTGCCATTAACTGGCATGATCAGGAACAAAGAGGGCAATGACCCAAATGCTGCTGTCCAGCGGCCGTACGATACCCATCTATCGACCAAGGAGCTAAAAGACCTTGAAATCGATACGAGGACCGTGGACTTCGTAGCCTGGTGGTATGTATCCTGCGCTCCTAACAGGAACTGGTCACGTTGATGCTAACTTGTCGTACCATAGGAGGAGAGAACTAGGCGCATACCGCAAGTAGAGAGCGTCGAGCCATTGGTGAGCTCTCAATCCTATCGGGAGCAATATCCATCTAGAAAAGAGCAATCGGAATCTTCCCTCCCCTAGAGGAGCGGACGCACATTCCAGAAAGAAAAAAAAAGCATGTACATATTACATAGTTCCCTGTTACCTCTCGCTGCTCAGTGCTCAGCTGCGACGCCTAGCGAACAGAGTGTTGACGCCTAGGAATGACCATCCACGAATGAAGCAAAAGTTTTTTTTGCCGGAAAGTCAATTCGTTCAAAGTATTAGGTTCTTATTTCCGCGTCTCGCGCAGGAAGAGTGTAGAAAGAGCAAGCCCCGGTAGAAACTAAAGATGGTGAATATGATATGTCCTGAGACCTTGAAGATCTCCATTTGCCGCGGTGGGGATCTTAAAGCCTCATGACTAGTGGCAAATCGGGCATCCAATGTACTGTCTGCGTTTATGGTAAACAACAGGGAACGAATAAAAAGGAAGGCTGGTACCGTCCCTATCGGCGCATTTGTCAAAAACCAAGTAACTAGAAGCGTGGAAGCTGGACTATTATTTGAATAGTCAATTTGACAGCATAGCATGTATACGCGACTCGGAGTTTGCTGGCTGTGTGACGTGAGAAAGAACCGGCAAACAATATGATCAGCAACTAAACCGTTAACTCCCGATACTCTAGTTAGTAGCAGAAAGAGACAAAGCCTATAAATGAAGTAATAGTAGAAACTAGAGGCTTCAGGCTCAAATAGTTTATTAGAGCTCGCTTCTCGGTCTCTTGGCCCCCCATGAGCCATCAAACGTCTAAAATTCCACAGCAAATGATGTAGTATCACTAGCAAGCTAACTTCTGTCAATCGCCCCTAGGGAATAACTGTCCCTTGCAGAGTAATGTGTGCTGTTCCTGTTCTCTGCAGCTTTGCATCATATTGGATGATCTTGGCCGAGTAACACGGCTGAACCATGTGCGAAAACCAAAAAAACCTCACGAGGATCCGTCCGTTTCACCAGACGTCCGTGCATGGCACATAGCACGGTTCGTGATCGATCTCGTTCATCTGCGCATCTCTTCCGTCCTTAAATAGCAGCATACGCTACTTTAGAAGGGTATTGAATTTCAGAGAAGCGCGCTGTCACACCCTTGCTGTCCTAACTTTCTATCCCAACCAGGATCGATCGAGTTGCAAACTACGTCAGTGTCCGGCCACTTCTAACTAGCGTGATAAAAGGTCTCTATTGTCCTCTAAAGGGACCTTTGAGTCTAGTGAGCACGCTGGATGGAGGCAGAACGGTTGCGAACAGGGTGACCGTGATTGTTTCGCATTGTCTTTTATATACAATGCGCCGCGTCGCAGCGCATTAATACATACTAAGGGACGATCATCACCGCTAGAACCGCGACCATGGACTCTCAACCTGGAGTGATAGACTCACCGACAAGTCCGCAAGGGCAACTGCCTTTGAAATTCTCGCGGTATCGCTCGGTAAGGCAGGCTGCTGCGAAAAAGCAGCAAGAGGCTAGTACGACACTTGGAGTCAATCAACGTTATCTCACCTCCACTGCAATCGCAGACGATCCGAGATCTGAGTCAGCTACAATGAAGCCCCACAATGAAAGCATTGCTCGAAGCATGTCTCGATACAGACGAGGAAAGTCGCCAGCAGTCTCTCAGCCTCCTCTTCCTGAGTCGCGGCCTCCATTACCGCAGCTGGTTGATCGATCGCGCGTAGATGCAAGGAACGCCGATCGATGCGAGATCGGTACTCCGCGGAACGTTTCGAACCCTTCCACCTTTGTCAGGCAACACCTGGAGAGCGAAAGCGATGACGATGAGGAAGATCATGCGACACGCGAGCGAAATAGAAGGGAAGCCATGCAGAGATTGACAGCCTCCGAAGAACGAGAAATAATGCCGGAAAAGGTTCCTAGCACGAGGAGGTACAAGGAAAGGGCAGACCACGACAGGCACAGAGACATGAAAGAGCCGGGGCGCACTGCGGAGCATGCTATTAGACGTGACGGTTCTGATAGCAAGACATCGCAAAGGAGATCACTGAAGGACCGAGTGATTGCGCGTTCGAAGAGACGTGGGCGTTCTCACAGCACCACAGATGATCGATCGTCAGGCAGGAATATCGAACCTAAGGGAGGAGGCGTGGCCCCAGGCTTTGATGCACCCGTCTCTGCTGTGAATGCTGGAGAAAGAAAGGTTACGGTGAAATGCAATGAGACTGGCATCATTCTGCCAGTGACCCCTACCACTCGTGCTCACGATATCATCACTTTCGCTTGCAGCAGCCTTTCTGAACCGATCGATCCCCAGATGTCCATCGTGGTCGAATCATTCTCCCAACTTGGGCTTGAGCGACCATTGAGAAGGTATGAGCATGTTCGCGATGTACTAAACTCATGGGATTACGATGGCCAGAATTCTCTATTTATTATACCTTCTTCTACATCGTCTGCATTAGATGAACTCGATGCCAAGGCTGTGCCGGAAGAGCAGCCCGAAGAAGCAACCTTTCACATATACCATTCTCAGCGACCGGGGAAATGGGAAAAGCGTTATGTGACATTGCGCGCAGATGGCCAGATTGTAATGGCGAAAAAACAAGGCCATGAGCAGACGAATGTTTGCCATTTGTCGGATTTTGATATCTACTCACCAACTCCCCGCCAGCTTGAAAAGAAGATCAAGCCACCCAAGAAAATATGCTTCGCAGTCAAGAGCCAACAAAAGTCGAGCATGTTCTTGAGTACTGAGAACTTCGTTCATTTCTTTGCTACCAATCACCGCGACATTGCCTCTCAGTTGTATAAAGCTGTCCAGGGATGGCGAAGCTGGTATTTGGTAAATGTTTTGGGCGAGGACCAAAGGGACCAAGCCCCTGCCCACACCACAGAGCCGGAGCCTCACCAGCAGTATATGCACCAGAAAAGCACTCGCTCACATGCGCCTCCATCCGTCCCAAAGAATCTCAGTCTCGATACTCAGTACCTCGACTCCCGTCGCCAAAAGGACGTGCCGGGATCAGATTCTTCTCAAAATGCGGACGATGCGACCTTTTCGCCGACAGGACTGCTTGGAAGAACATACAGCCAGCGGCAGCGATTAATGCGCGAAAGAGAGGGAACGAGCGCAGAGGAAGGGCCGTTCTCTCCCCATGGTTTGCTCAGTGCTCTCAGTCCGACAGTTTCTCCTCCTTGCTCCCATCCATTCAGCAACCCGTCGAGTCGTGGCAATAGCCGCACAAATACCATGCGCTCCACGCAAGATCCGGATATCAGCGGTCCTGGTATCAGTCGGTCTACCTCGACTCGTCAAAAACCTCTCGTTGACCTCACGCCAGTGTACCAGGAACCACTACAACATGCACGTAAAGGCCATGGGATCACGGTCGCTCCTGGTGTTCCTCTCATTGATGCTGCCACCGGCCCTGAACTAGCACCGGGTGCCATTGTGGTTCCTAGTGCGACAACTTGGAGACGACCTCCCCAGAATGGTGGCCCTGCGCTTCCTGATGACTCCATAAACACGTCTCATATCGCTGCTGCCGTACCAAAACGCTCCAATACTACTCGTAGTCGCAAGCATGGAGCAAACGGGGTCTCCTCGGCGTTAGTTGACGGCAGTGTAACATCTCCTGATAATCAGTTTGCACCAAATAGTCTTCTGGCACGTGCCGATAAACTTGCAACTGCTCAGGGCGACGTGGGAACTGGGCATGGTGTTGCTTCCGGCGACCGCCATGCCACGAAGCCATTACTTGATCTCACTCCGCAAAGCCAGTTTGCTGAAGGCAGTCTCTTACGTCAACTGGAGTCGTCGTGACCTCGTGCTTAATTTATATGGCCATACTTCTGATGCCTGTGACGAATTTCATTGTTGTTCAAAAAAGGAACTTTCATACCAAGTGCTTCATTTTCGGGATGTTCTTAGCTCACTGATATTTTTCTTTCGGGATACCCAAGGCTTGTTCATGGTTTTGAACACAATAAAAAGCTTCGTTTTCTCTTGCACAATATCTACTGTTCCATGTACTTTTCAATGGGACACAGATTACGTCCAATTCTTCCAAACGTTGGCCCGGCGAGTTATTACCATGTGGCATGCCAGAGATCTCTTCCCTAGTCCTTTCGGGCGATATATATGTTACGCTATGAGTAAAATGCTATGCAATACAACAACAGTATTCAGTAACATTTATTGGAGTTCAAATGCCAGCTATTATACTAAACTATAAACTATGCCTTCATGTAAGCTCCTCAAACTGATTTTTAATTCTTATGGTCCATAGCAACAATCACATTACGTATTGTTATGTAGTCTCCACGACCCAGGAAGTCGACTATAAATATAACATCCATCTTTTGTGATCCTGATTATATACACTTGTAGCTTGTAAGCCTCACAGCCGACTTCCCCTCCACTTGGGAGGTCTTTTCTCTGTAAACGCTTTCAACCCCTCTCGAATATTGGGGCCCTTTTGTAGCTCTGCAAAATCCCTTTCTAGTGTAATATCCACCGCTCGTTCCACAGCAGCAGTTTCCCACCCCTGCCTGAGACCAGCTCTTGTGCAGATGATAGCGTCCGGACTGCTCTCAGCAATCATACTCGCATATTTAATGGCTTCATTGACAACCTCAGCCTGCGGTACGACCTTGTTGACAAGCCCCCAGGCCAAAGCTTCCTGCGCACTGACGGAGCGTCCAGTCAACGCGAACTCGGATGCTCGCTGGAGTCCAATGATCCGTATAAGCCTTGGAAGGCATCCACCGATAGGAGCAACCCCTCTTTTAACCTCAGGAAGGCCAAAGTACGCTATATCAGCCGCGACAACAATATCGCAGTTAACTACGAACTCAGCACCAGCACCAAGTGCGAGCCCGTTCACCGCTGCAATGACGGGTTTCTTTCCTAGTCGCCGGCTAAGAGGTTTGAATGCGGGTGCATTGCCAACGCTATTACGGGAGTCTGAATTTTCGTCCATAGAATTGTTCCACTCTTTCAGATCAGCTCCGGCTGAGAATGCCTTCTTTCCTGCGCCTGTGATGACAGCCACGGACAGAGAAGGCTCGTCATCAAGCCATTTCCACACAGCATCCATCTCCCACTGAGCTGCTGTGTTCATGCAGTTTAGGCTCTCTTCACGTGCCATGACTACTAATAGGACGCGAGGAACAGGGAAAGAAAGCTTGAGAAAGTTGGGGGTTTGTGGAGGTGGAATGACTGTTGGTGCCATGGCTGATCAGACTAGCCCGAGGGCTCCCTGGTATTCTATCCACGTAGTTCTCTTCACTCGAGTCGAATAAATTGGGTACGAGGCAATTTAGGATGAAGGACCAAATCGCAACTGAGAGTAGAAGGTCAAGTCTCTTTTTGACCGCCGCAGGTGTTACAGATACCTTCCGCGGCGGATATTCATGGATGGAACGTTCCATACGGCTCAGATAAAAATAGTAAGGCAGCTATTGTCTGTGCCCATATTTGAACGTTGGCAATGTCACAGTTACGATTCTAAAGCCAACAGACGCTGCGCCGCAATAATATAGAGTGAAAACCTACGAGAACATGCATCTACCGCTAGCAGCAACATCCTAAATATCCTAGGGTTGGAGTGGGACGACAATGCAATATGCGCCATTTTAAGAAAAACAATTGACTTCCATTGGTGAGACTACTTTTACGCTGGACGTCGGTGCTTGGATCCAAGTCTTGAGACTACCAGGGCGCGTCACACAGCTTGTGGGACTGTTGGGAGGGCAAAAACGTTCGGTCGCGCTAGATTTGAATGATACCACGAGTGGCTTGCATATCTAGCTCAGTGCGCTTCCATTCTACGGAGTGTATTGTGTTAATTTACTGGTGCCAACATGGGAATGAAACAAGCTGGCAGCATCTTGTAACTAGTGGACGTTCAGTGGCCTGATACAGCGGCTATGGTGATCTATAAGCGAGCAAACATGGGAGCCCTCTCGACTTGTGAAATAATAGTCGATTACGCGCGCTGAAGGCTCGACTGTCCGGCTTAATGTAGTATCCATGCCTTTCGGGAATTTATCTGCGAATGTCTGACAGAAAAAAATTTGTTTTCACGTTCGCTAGCTGCATTGATCCCTGCCCCTAGGTATCCAGGGGCAGGCATCACCGAAGCGATCCTTCGATTATTTCACAAGAACCTAGCCAATTGCCACTGCCAGTTTCCACCGGAAGGCGTCTAACGCAACTGAACTATGATAATAGTGGCATGTGCGGAGAAATTTTCTGCTAGATAACCTACCTAGACGGTGAGTGTCATCGCACTTACCGAAAACCTAGCTTTCGCGATACCTCGGAGCCAAATGCAAAATATTACGGTTTTATTCCTTATGATAAAGACCATTTGGCATGTATCACTTCGATACTGATCGATTGTCTTCGTTAATATATTCTCTGTAGGACTAACGAACTACTGATCAGCATTTCTACAGTGCTGAAATAGACTATGGATTTCCTGTATCTGCTGCAATACTCATTTGTGACAACCACGAGGATGTGAACATTCCACCTAAATTTCTCTGCTCGGGGTAACCTTGCCCCATGCCCAACAGCATGTCCTCATAGACGTGTTAGATATCAATGAATGCTAATAGTTACTGTCTCGTGCCCAGCACACCCATCAAACTTTAATACGGACGATGTTACCAATATTGAATAGCTAGTAAGTACCACCTCGAACAGTATTAAGTTTAGATCCCCTCAAGACCCCCATGAATTTTTAAATCCCATGTTTGTGGGTCGGAGTCTGAAGTTGTAACCCCCGTAAGTAGAGGAGGATAGCTCGCGGTTTGAGTGATGATGCGGGCGACAGCAACCCGGAAACCGGGAACGCATTATAAATGGCTCCATAGCGTCGTACTTTTGTAAGACTTTCTATCCCGATCCCTGTCATGATCTAAAAGAGAACGTGGAGCCCCTGTATTCACGCTAAGTGATTTAGATGCATCGTCTGTGACGCGATTTTTGGGCGAGACCGTAGTCGTTGGCACTATCACACTATAGAGTGTTCCGAGGCCGAATGGTTGAATTTCAACGGTGATGGATAATTTTCTTATGCCGGAACTTTCGGTGAGAATATCTCAAAAACTAGTCTGTCTTGATGGCTGCATGAGTGACCGCTGTAAATGTTAGTTGGTTTACCGGCCAACTTGCCTATCGCATCGAGACTCGACAGGAAAGGCCTTCAAGGTATTCTCCACCGAGTGTTGCGATCATGTAGAAGGAGGATTATCCCTGGACACTGTTTTATGTGCCAGAAAATTTCCTTTCATGTTACTATCTACACACTATCGGTTCTTACCCCTTCAAATTTGTATATACCTCGATCTGCTCTCAAAACATGTTGGTCGAGAAAGCCACGCCGGAACATGTATATAGTTCCTCGTTTAGAATAACTACCCCGCGGAACCTCAACCTCACGGAGCTGCTTCATACCAGTGCATGCACGCCTTCACTGCCCCCGTCACATTTAATCGCCAAGGACAACCTCACGGATCGCAGTTTGACTCTCGGGGAACTTCGCACGCGAGCTGGACGACTCGCCCAAGGCTTAAGACGTGCGTTGGATGCGGAAGATGGATATCGGCATGCAATTCTCATCCCAAATTCAGTAGACTACATAGAAACTTTTCATGCAGTTCTCTGGACTGGAGGGACGGCATGCCCGATCAACCACGCATTGAAGCCAGCTGAAATTGCTCATGGACTTTGCGTCTCGCGACCTGATATCATGATCGTTTATGGTGACACCGTATCGAAAGTCGAACAAGCCATTAAAATCGCAAGAGATGAGCTGCACAAAAATGACATCTCCTGGGAAAGACCGCAAGTTATAACGGCAGTGAAGAGCGTCAAAGGATATAAGCATCTTCCAGTTGACTTGATGGCAGAGACAAGCTTGCCTATACCTCACTGGGAAGATACTTCCACGAGGCTCGCATCCATACATCTATCCTCTGGGACGACTGGTCTCCCAAAAGGTGCACAGCTGACACACTACAATTTTGTCGCTAACTGTTATCAACTATACGCGCATGATCCCGAGCAATTTCACAAGGCAAGCCGGACAGTAGCCTATACACCGTTTGTGCACATAGGCATGACGACGATGCCGTTATTCTTCGGGCCATGGACAGGCATGATGCACCATGCGATACCAAGTTTTGATCTGGAGACTTTCGGTCAACTCGTCCACTCAAACTCAGCAACGAGTTTCCAAGGAGTGCCCTCTGTCGTGCTAGCGCTATCTCACACAGACATATGCGAGAAATATGACTTCTCAAGCGCGCAGGTTATCAACTGCGGAGGCGCCCCCTTCAAGCAGGATTTAATGGACCGATTATTGAGTCGTGCACCATGGAAGCTAATTCAACTCTACGGCATGACAGAAGCGGCACCTTACGTCGCGTATCAGAGACTCAGCGAAACTTTCCCCGATGGGGTGGTTGGACACCTTCTCCCGAATATCGAAGCGGTTTTGAAGCAAGAAAACTCAACTCACGACGCGCCCAGGGGCGGACCAGGGGAGCTGTGGATACGAGGTCCAAACCTCTTTCAAGGATACGCATCTAATGAAGAAGCCAACCGAAAGGCATTCCCAGTGCCAGGGTGGTATAATACTGGCGACATTTGTACCATTACCGAAGAGGGCTTAATATCCATCGTCGGCCGGACAAAGGAGCTGATAAAATATAAAAACTTTCAAGTTAGTCCCACGGAACTTGAAGCTTACTTGAACTCGCATCCCTATGTTGCCGAAGCGGGCGTGGCAGCAGTGTGGGAAGAAGCTCAGCTCACAGAGTTGCCCACAGCCTACGTTATTCTAAAGCACCCATTTATTACGCGCTCCCAGAAAGTGAGCGTACTCCGTGATATCCACAAAGATATAGATGACCAAGTTAGCGGCTACAAGAAACTTCGGGGTGGTGTATGGGAAGTTACGCGCATTATCAGAAATCCAACAGGGAAGATACTACGAAACCAACTGAGGAAGTATAGGACGGGTATATCATCTTTGGAAGATGCAGATGCAAGGGCGAGGCTCTGAATGTTGTATACATGTTCTGTACCATGCGTAGCTAATATGCTTTGAATATGATCTCATATAGTGCTGCCAGGAAATGAAAATGCTGCGCGTACATGTTGAGAAATAGCGAACTCGAATCTCAATCTACTGCTGTCGCCAGGAGAAGAAGAATAAGAAAGCTTGATCCTTCTATAGATTTCGAAATCTTCTCACCCTAATTATTGTCTTATTATTGGAGACCTTCTTTAGCCGATTCTTTCACAGAAATATCCTCCCACAAGTCCTGCTGTCACTCATTTGACCAGAATCAGACTTCACAACTCCTGCGTCGGTCACCAAAAAAACAAACCCATTCTCACAAAACTCCCTTTCTATCTTCCATTCTTTTGTACTAATATTTTATGTCCCTTATATATAACACTTTTTCTTGTAGGAATGTCAAAGCTTAGTTCCTGCAAAAAGTCCTGTGTAGGACTCTAAGCAGTACTAATTGGTTAGCAATCGCCCAAGAACCAATTTGGAAGACATACTGATAACACAATCGATTAGTTCTGTGAAAGCCTTCTGCCCAAATTTCCTTCTGGCAATTGAACTCCATCGTCTCTTTCGATACGCGTACGTAGACTTTTTGTGGCGCTGTATCTCTTCTACGCAGTTGGAAGCTTGTTTGTAAATGTTTATAAAGTGGTTATTGGAGCTCTTACGCGACTTTTGGAACAGTCTTGGACGCGGCAGAAAACCTCGCCATAATAGAGGATCGCACAATTGTAGGAAGATCTTACGCGACCCTTGAAGCAGTTGAAACTTTCGACATAGGGATTGCAGGTTCGACTCGATAGATGGTAAGGAACTCGTGGGGAGGATGATTCTCTTATTAAATATTATTGTACCTACCCGAGGAGGGTGAGAAGGTGATCAGTCCTAGTAGAACCAGGGAAATACCGTAACGGATAGGTTCATATAATATGAGTGAAATAATATTATAGCCGAATCTCGCTTGGAGAAAAATAATTGAACCTCATTAACCAGTTGGTGCGCTAATTAGTTCAAAGTTCAAAACTTACCATCTTTTGAACCACAGGAGCAGCAGCCAGCTGACTGACGTGGCGAGGATGAGATGACATCCAAGTAGAGGATGTATGTAATATATTCTTCGTCTTTCTCTGCCATGTCCCTGCCAATTGACATTCGACGAGGCTCCTTGTACAAATGGAGGGTGTAGGTAAGGGAGAGAAAAAGTTCAATGTTAAATATATGGATATGAGTTTCAAATTCAAGAGGGCTGGAGATATATATCCAAATGTCGACATTTGTACGGCCTCGCGATAAGATGTGATGACTGTATACCAACAAAAGCTACCTAGAATGCCGGAGCCTAAAAACAAGCTTCAAATATGCATTGTCATAGGATTTAATGTTCCATGCAGCGGAGCCGTGAACACTTGCATACGTCCGGCATTCTTACACTGATATATGGAATTGCGGAAAGAAGATGCGGGAAGAAGATGGGATGGAGAGAAAAAGTAGAGTAGCGGAGGGGGATTTGCACCTCCTTATCTTCCTGGCCACTTCCTTTCTCATTTCCCTGCTCAGGAGAATGAATGTATACAATTAACAGTCAATGCCATCTGCTTTCCCCACAGCAGACTGAATATCCGGCTTACTACAAGTGGGACGCAGGGAATAAGACATAGTTAAGTAGAGACATTAGTTAATCTATTGTCATTTATAGCTACCCACATTCGTGACGGCATCAACCCAAAACTAAACCATTAGACCCGTTAAACGCCGTCATTATACTACTTGATGTCGTACATTTTCGTAAACCGCCAAAAGACTGATGGAAAACCCAGTAACGACAAATCCGACGGCTTTATGAAGCCTGGTAGACCTTGAAGCTCTTAAACTCCCAGTATGCATTTGCAAATGCCGTTGGATTGTTTGCCACATAATTCGTGCAGGTCCCTGGGCAACCAGACTGCTGGTTATAGAATTTCTCCAATCCACCCAGTTGACCACATAGATCGATATTAGCGATGATACTCTGATTTCGGAAGTGCGAACTGATATCGCAGTCAGTACCCGGGAAGTCGGCCAGTGGTGTTCCCCATGTCGAGGGATCCGGGGTAGAATTCGCATCGGAGATGTCGCTGGGGATAGAAGAACGTGGGAAGAACCAGATACGGATACCGGCATCTCTCAACTCCGTTGCATAGACCTGTATCATTTATTAGCAAGACAGCATCTAGATTGACTTCTGGAGATTCTTACTCCTCCACCGTTGTTGTTCAATGCTTCTCCATATGTAGCCGGTTTTGCCTGGACGCCGCAGCCCTCGTTGCTGTTGGTTCCGTTCCAGCAGTTTGTAGCCAGTACCTTTCCTGTTTCCTTCCGTTTGACGTTCATCTTACAGCCATTTTTCGTGTGCAACGTCATCTGGTTTCCTGTCTTCGCAGCGTTATTCGCTTCGACGACATCAATCTCCCCATTTGTGGGCCAGTTGTCTGGATCCGCCAGCCAGAGCGCCGGCCAGGTGCCACAGCCGTAGGGAGAGTGCAGGATATCAAAGATAAACAGGCCGCTATTGTAGGTGTTTTTCGACGTGATCCGCACAGATCTTCGTCCGGTAGACGCATCGACATTCGATGTGTCCACTTTGATTACCGCAGAGTCCTCCGATGCATAAGACAGGTTCAAATACTGCGATCCGGGTTGGTCCACATAGCTATGCATTGTCAGTCACCAAGACCAAGCGAAAAAGCCGTAAAGTGAACTTACTGAACAAAGCCACCCGCCGGGTCATATCCCGAAAAGTAGTTGAATTGATCAAAGAAGCCAGTTCCCGAATACGTATCTTTCAGGCTATAGTTCAACCTCGAGTAATTCGGGTATCGATTCGCTTTTACGCCCTCGACGGATCCCACCACGATTACGATGATGGCGACGACAACTGCAGCAGCCACTGCAAGCTTAGTCTTCCAACCCCATCCACGAGGATCCCACTTGGACCTTGGCGTTGCGCCCTCCGCTTCTAGGCCCATGGCTCCTGGCGTGCTGGCGTACGCGGCGGGCGGCTGGGCGATATGATCCAGCTCCGTCTTGGGGATCTGGGAGCCCGCGCCGCCATAGCGACCGTAATCGTCTCCGCCGGTGAAATCGTTTCCGTACACCATGATGGGCGATGAGCGATGATTGTGTAGCACAGTGGAAGATGCAGCACTCCGTAGATTGAAGCTACAAGGAGACTCTGCAGCTCAAGCGCTGCGCGGCGATCGGGATGCAAGGCAGTGCAGGAATTCCGAAGGGGCCGTACAGAGAAAGTAATATTCACCAGATTATAAAACGTAACAATAGATGTTCGTAGACAAGCGAGTGACGAACCAAGCAATAATTTTCCAGCTGAAACGAAGGATGGAGAGACCAGAGAAAAGAAGAGGAAGAAAAGTAGTGGCAAGAGGAGGGAGACGGAAGGTCAAATAGAGACAGCAGCAGTTACCAGTAGTTACCCACTCATCGCATCACATCATATCAGCATGTCTCGTCCATTCTGGAGATACGCACCAGGTACGTCTACAACGTGAATTAGAGTCTTGATCCGCGAGCTAACTCTGGAGTAGCGTAGTCTATTTACTGAGGCCGATCCACGTCTTTACCTCGATGGTGGAGGGGACCCATAACTCTTTTCCATCGAGCTATCTGACACGCCAGGCCAAGAGGAAATCATGCTGCACGGTCGCATTGATTTCTGCTCTCTGTTACTATGCAAAGCACGGTACGGAGATAAACGCAGAGCGGTATGCTGATCTATTTGGCCGGGGCAATCGGCCGATGTGTGATCTTCATCTGGATGAGCATCTTTGGGCGAGTAATGTGTGCTGCGCTGTAACTCCAGCAACGATAACAGCGCTTCCAGCAAGTGCTTTACTCGACGAAGTGACAGCCCAGCAGAGAACTGGTTAAGAGACTGCTTAAGCACTTCGAGTCTTGGTCTCCACTGGTGCTATCTACTGCCCCGCGGTTGAGGGACCATCTGCTCCAATCTAGACGGCTTACCGTTCGCATCAACAATGAGGCTTCAAGGTGCCTGGTCCCTGGATGGCTGACACATTAAGCTGACAGTCCACCGCAATACATTATTAGCCCAGAGAGATACCCGAAGTTAATTATTCTTAACTGGATCTCGTTGAATCCAACATGCCCTCGGTCTTGTCTAGGCATTTCCACTAACAATTACTGTCTTCGAGCCTCACTAACCAGCTGGCACCCATTGTATTTACAACTCACAATGTACATAGAAAATGCTGCATTATCATGAGGCGCCGGGGTTCGACCCATCCACACCAATCCATCTAATGCTCCAATACGCCAACAATATCTGCTACTCCAGGTAGCAGCATGGACTGAGAAGCATCCCGCAGAATGCATCCAAGTCCCGGGCGATCACACCATCAACAAGCAATAGTGAAGCAGTAAATCTCTCTACGCCCTTGTATGGAAAGCACTGCAGCCCGGTTTCACACCCAGACACACAGCGCGCGAAACATGGTTACAGCTCCCGAACCCAACCACCAAAAAATTTGTTCGAGCCAATTGTCAGCAACGAGACATCGTTCTCGTTCCGTCTGGATCCTCTGTTGACGCGTTCCCGTTCAAGCTGCTAACGTCATAGGCTCCGTTGCTGGCCCGTGTCCGCTAAAGAGTCATCCAAGATTCTAAAATAAGCAGCGACCCATGCGATCAGGCTAAGGGAATCGGTTCAGCACCAAATCAGTCTGATGAAAGACAAGAAAGGTCTCCACGTTGCCTACTTAGCACAGAAAGTGGCAGTCCGGTTATCCACTGGGGATAATTACTGCTTAAAGAAGGCAAGCAGCTTGCGCCCTGGAAGATCATATCAACACAGCCATGGTTAGATATAGTATTTGTTATGGCTTGTAGCTTCCGAGTAGGATTTCTTCTCTTGGGTGAGCACGAAAGGTATAACTTGTAATACAGCAGAGACCGGTAGACTCCACTGTACCAGGTTCACAATGCATTGTTTTGTGCCATACTGATATAATTAATCCCCAAAAGAACAAGGATGGTTCGATGATAAATGCGTACATGATGATCGCATCTACGCATTATTGCATTTGAATATTCTGGGATATCTAATTATCTCTTTCTTTTAAAATTGGGCCTTCTCTTTTTCGAGGATTCTTTATCTCTTCCTTCGTCGCAAGCCGTAAACGCGCGCCATTGCATCTTGCTCCGGCCGATGATAAGGTTAAACACTTCGTCTCGCGTAGCTTTATCCATATCCAAAACTTCCACTGAGATGTTTTCCTCCCACCTAGCCCCTGATGCAATGTCACCTTCAGCATCACTCTTCTGTGTATAAGTTGGTGCAGTATGGGATCGAAACGTCAAGGACAGTGCCGCCAGGTCAGGTCGCAACCTTGTCAGCTTCGATTTATTGTCACTGTGGATTTTGCTCATCTCAAGCAGACTGGGAAACGGGTAAGACCAAATCTTACGCTGGCGATGGCTTTTAGGATGGAGAGTCAACGGGCGAGTCTTTGTGAATCGCAAGCCATTCGATGAGATTAAGAGGTATCCTGGATGACCTCCGCGGTATGCATGGAAGGAGATTATGTCCTGTCTGGAGTTCCCCATGCTATCCGTGATCTCGTTCTCAGCATTGTCCGAGTCGTATCCATCGTGTGACGCTTCAATAGTGTCCAGATAGTCTGCTTGACTGTCTTCAGAACTGTCTGGTAAGCCAGTGTCTGGCGCTGCACTTGACGGGGCCTGGCCATCTTGTTCGGCAACTTGTTCCCTACGCAGGATCTCGTGCTTCTGGAGATATTGGATTGCCCATTCGGCTATAGATTGATGGTGGCATCAGCACTCATTTTCTCCACTTGTCTTTCTATATCGCAGGAAATATACAGTCGCACGTACCATTTGTGGGAATGTCCCAGAATGGCCATCTCAGCAGGCTCACCACGAAGCGATACCGGGGCCATCGACTCGATACAGGGAAGCTCACAAAAAACAAGAATATGTTAACGAGCCAGAATATCTTCATACAGAATTCCATATCGGCAAAAAGTGACACCGTCGCGCAAGAAGCGAAGAAGAAGAGCGTCGCCGCTGTTTTGCTAGGATTCCTCCATTTATAGAAACTGCCCGTGGTTAGTACTCGGTTCCTAATATGCATATCATCTGTGCACCTACTTTCTCAAGATCTCCAAGAAGTCTGCAAGATCTCCAACGTGAAGTTGGATGAATGGTGCGAGCTCGTCAAGAAGTGGTTCGATCCACTCCTCTCGCCCGTGTCTATCGACAATCTCTCCCCAACGTAATGCGTGTTCACTCCTATTGATAGACCTGTCTAGTGACTCACGAACAGACTCGGCAGTGGACGGAAAGTAGCGGCTCTTTAGGACGATATAGATCACATATAGATGCTACTCATATTATCAGTCTCTCGAAACGAAACTCCAGGGGCCCGCGGCGACTGACAAAGAATCCCACGATATGCTCGGTGTACCACAGCAACAAAAATATAGCGAACCACTTTCCAGTTTTCTTCGGATCCTCCCACCTGTATAGCCGTCTCATTTCCATGTACCACTGCTGCCATGGCTCTGTTGCCATGACGAGACGCTCAACATATAACGCGAGGGTCTCCGCGTCGAAATCCAATTCATCTAAAGTGTCGTCGACATGTCTGGCTGTAAATGGCTGCGAGTAATAGAGCAGAAGCTACAGGTAACGCGGTCTCAGCAGGAGCTATATAAAAGAATACAACGAAAGGTACGTACTTTCCCGATATATCTGTCCCATTTGAAGCGGACAACATTTTCAGTGTTATCTCTCTCTATAAACTGTTCATCATCCCGACGTGGATAGTCTACAACATAGGACGGTGTCAGCCGTACCCGTCTGATATGTCGACCAGTAATCCAAGCGACTGCAAGACTTTCACGATGAGCCTCTAGCTTGTCAATTTTCTGTCTCTGGGTGCCGCAAGCATCGATTCCTTTTGTGCTGTCGGTCTCCGTTGTATCGATCTCGGATTGCTGCCGTTCATCTTTATTAACCGATATCCAACTGCCTTCGCTCTTTCGTCGTTCTTTCTCTTCTCTCTTTCGATGTCTGCGGTCTGACTCCGCTTTGAAGAGTTCATCGTGGGCCTCTAGGTACTCGCGATCGGACTCCTTGGAGATGTATGGTCGTGTCGCCTTAGACAATTTTGCTGCTGTCTTTGATTGAAACCGTTGCTTTGTCGCGCGCTTAGGATGTGCGATTGCTGTCACCTTGCGCTTCGCGAAATCACCTATTCTATTACTATAGCCCCGGAGACCTGGACTGACTCCCGGCACCTCAGGAAGCCGACCACGGGCAACTTCATCGGGATTGAATGCCGGATCAGTTTTGAGATACTTGTCTGAGAAGGCCGGTTCTAACGCATGTTCGTCCTCTGATGCGGAGCATTCCACGGATTGATCTGTGGATGAAGGGAATAGAAATTCGCTGCCTTTGCGCGCGGCTTTCTGGGGGAATTTGAGGATCCCAGCGGGATTCAAGGTCTCGAAAGACAACTGTCCGTGGCCCTGGTTGTCTTCCTGGTCGCTCTTTGGTGCAGTGAGCTCCCTTGCTGGATATGACTGCTCATTGTCCAATCCTTCTCCATTTTGAGACCTCATCTATCCAGGTTCGTGATAGATAGTGCATAGAAACTGTATAAACGGCAAGTAGGAACTGTCTCTTTGACGGTAAGATCAAGCAGTTATGAAATGTCAGATTGGCGCAAAGTAGCAATAAGTAAGAGTCTTAAGGGCTTTCTAGCCATCTCTGCGGAGTAATTTGTTTGGACTCGTAATCGCGTATCGTTCTATATTAAAAAGGAGCAAGATGGAAATAACCGCGTGTGATTTGACTAGATCCTGCCATCCTCAATCAACAGCTTACTCTTCTTCTCCCTCCGAGTGACATCTGCCCAGCCCTCGCTTCGTCTACACTGGCGAAAGAGCTTCTCCATAGGCAGCTGGTGGGTTCGACCTTGTCCAACGTGCATATTTCCTTTCCCTCCAGCCCTAGTGGGCATGGAATGCGCCACGCCTACGATCAAGCTAGACCCGCCGGAATGATCGTCACGGACCACTTCGGGCCTTTACTTTGTCTCTTAGGTTAGGTATTCTTGGAGTACTCCGTACTTATCATTATTTTCGGGATCAATGCGAATAAAAGTCTCATTATCGCCTTCTAACTATTCAGCCGGCAGCATGAGGATAATCGATACAGTACAAACTCGCGAGAAAAACCGTCCAGTCTCATCGGGCCGAGAAAAGTAAACCGATGATGTCGATACAAGGAAAAGCGGAAAGTTTATCGGTTTCCCTCCGCGTGCAATTTGAAGCGAAAGGCCATGGAAGCTCCCGGATGATGTCTTGCAGTGGATCCCGTCGTGCCCAGATCGGTGCGATATGGTATAGCTGTGCAAGCGATCCTGCTTCAATGAGATCTCCAGCCTGGATCTTGAATCTCGATCACCTCTCGTGCTGATGTGGCTACTTGGCTCCACCTGTCACATCCGCGTGCAACGCAACCTGCAGGGTCTCCAGAAGGTTCGCTGTACTAATATTTCCTGGTTGAAGGTGCGTACCGTATACTGCACTCTAAAGTATATGTCCGACCGGAAATCGCTCGGTTAGGGATAACCAGGTATTATTAACTGGATCGGAACCCGGTACAATTGTCTCAACATATACGGGGAATGTCTTGGTGATTTCATAAAATTACTGCAGCTCTTCCATTGTGAGCCTGAGTCGCAATTCTCAGTGGTGAGGAGTACCAACGTCAAGCTACTGATCAGATGATCGATATAAAAAATATGCGCGGAGCGACTTTTAAGATAGGTATGGGAGACCTCTGCGCTACAATCTAGCAACATTTCCATTACGAGTACTGGCACGGACATAAATATCATCATGGTCCTGGCATTGAATACAAGTCGAAAATGCTGGGAAAAGGCCGTGCCTAACGATACTGGTTCAGATCTGAAGCGCTGCCTTCCGATCAAGCCTTCGTCTGCTTTTTCTCGAAAATCAACTTCAGCGGCTGCACGCCAACTGTGAAGTGGTCCTTGGTGGCTGTGACTAGATTGGAGCCATCCTCTCCAGGAGCAAACTTGACACTTTCGAAATGATGAACAAACTGAGTCACCAAGTCGCGCATCTCGGCCAATGCGAGAGCCCGACCAATGCAACCATTCATTCCAACGTTCCACGTCAAGAATGCACTCTTGTTCTTGATCAGCTCAGGTTTCGTGTACCATCGCTCTGGGATGAACTCGTCCGCGTTGACATAATTTGCCTCATCATGCTGCATCGCGTAGACTGGAATGACGACGATGACTCCTCCAGGAATGAATGTGCCATTGACAATGATTCCTTCGGGAGGAGTGAGGCGTGGAAATCCTGAAGGAATAGCCGGATGCAGGCGGAGACTCTCCTGGATGACCCCCTCAAGGTGTTTAGCTTTAGACACCTCCTTAGGATTGAGTCGGCCATTTTCATCCACAAGAGGCTCAAGTTCTGCTCGCAACTTTTCCATTTGAGACGGGTCCTTAGCCAAATGGTAGAAGAGGAAGGTGAGCGTGGCTGCAGTCGTGTCAGAACCTCCAACGATGGTAAGTCTGGTGTCACCGCGGAGCCATTGATAGTCGATATCTCGCTTCGGGCTCTCCTCATAGGCATTAACAAGGTGTGTAAGGATCTGTATGTATGTTTTAGTTTCTCGCACAATGTATAACGAATTGCTATTTGGGAAGAAGGCCTTACGTCTGATCTGTCGGATATCTTCTTCAGGCGTTCTTGCACCTGGGATCCGACGAACTCCAACCACTTTCGGGTGCCATTGCCTGCCTTGGGCAATCGATGGAGTATCGGTGCTGTCCACGAAATTGGCGATGTTGGACCGACGGGTGCCATGCTCGTCTCCAGGAGGTCGGGGATCCACCGATTTTGCTCAGAGGTCATCATGTTGAAGGATTTGCCCAAACCCAAGTCTCCCATCACGTCGAATGCTACAGAATCTCAGTATGTGAATACAGCCTGGCTCTCTGAACGAAACACATACCGAAATACTTCAACCAGGCCGACGCATCGAATGGCTTGCCACTTATCTTATCCATTTGGCGAATCCACTCGTCACAGTGCACAACCACTCTTTCCTCGTAATCCCTCAGTGCGGTAGGGGTGAAGGCCTTCGAGAACACACGTCTCCGTGCATCGTGTGCCTTCTTATCCCGACACGTATGGAGATTCACCAGCGGAAGAGATCGGTCGTACCATGAGGTCTTTTTGCACTTAGACTCGTTGCTCAGCACGATCTGAATCGCAGAGGGGTCATTGACGGAGAGATTATTAGGGCCTATGCGTTTGTCAGAATTTCTCACCGGAAAAGAAAGTACATATCCAAAGGTGAAAAACACCTACCCGTCCTAACAATCGGTCCATATTGCTCGTGCAGCTTTCTGATCCAGAGATAATTATCCGACTTCCGAATCATATAAGCATGGTATAAATTGGAGAATTTACACCAAAATGGTCCCGGGAATTTGCGTAACGGATGGAACAATGTTCGATACAATACGATGCTGCCATACAATCCGACAAAATAAGATATGCTCAGGAGCGTAGTGAGAACAATGCTTTCAAGAATCTTGAAACGTGTCTTGATCATGACTGAGACTGCCAGAGCCCCTACTCCAGTCAGTGCTCGCGTGATCCAGCGGTGTGCGTTTTGTTCATGTTCGCCGCGGATGAAGTATAGAAGATGGGTGCCCACGCCGGCGGCGCCGGTGAGGGCGCAGAGCATAGTGAGGTCCTCCATGGTGAGATGAACTTGAAAGAAAAAAAGGAGTTTGGGAACCAACAGAGCTAATCCATTGTTTTTCAATGTCGTGAAATATCGCGAGATGTGAGAAGTAAGCAATAAGAACATTGTCAGATCCTCCGAGTTGAGTTATTGCTTCACGGATCCAACATTCCGATGCGGGATGTATGGCTCGCTTTCTTGGGTCCGACTCAGCGTCGGAACCTTCAAAGCGTCGATATGGCCTATAAGTGGGATTCGGTACTAAGCTTTTGTCCCACGCAGATCAACTCTGATGAGGGGTAATTGCATGGAGGTGGTTTTGTGAAGCAGTGTGTATCCACGACCAAAATCCGAGAGGTAGCATGTCAGCGTGGAAGTTTATCCTTATCTCGGCTGTTTAGTAGCACTGTTCACAGCTATATCGAATTTTCCACTGCACATATTATCAAACAGATAGTGCGTTACACCTATGAATATATTTACACTGGACCCAAAGCTAATAGCTGAAAATTTTTTGTGCACATATGTGGTTATTTCTGCAAGTGTATTTGCCAGGATTAGAGAACGGATATTCTCTTCAAGATACATCTATTTTGTAGTAGAGACTTCTCATTGATCGCTCACAAGAGCGTTGTTAAATATGAGAGATGATGTAATTATACACGAGTTCATACATCTGGCCAATCCATACTGGAAAAGATGCCCATATCGAGATCCAATGTGTCGAATATGTCCATCTGCGCGGGGTCAAAGTTTCTAGGAAAGCACTATATTAGTGGACTACAAAGAAAATGCATATATATTGAACAGTGTGACTTACAGCTCCATTTCGGGAATGGTCCCCATGTCAAGCGGCGGTTCCTGCATTGTCAGTATTGCTCCTGCATTGGCCGTATTCTGGAGAAACAGCTGGATGCCTCTCTCCCTTTCTGTATCTTGCCTTTCCAAGTTTCTGGATTCAACATCTTCAAGAATCCCTGCCTCGTGCAGCAGCGCGGTAATCTCGGGCAACTCCCGTTTCGTCCACCCGACGACAGGCAGCGATCGGAATGCCTGCATGCATAATTCCATTTGTTCGCTACATGAGCCTTTGTTGCCCTTATACTTGATCAAGAGGAAGACTTGCAGTAACTCCTGGATGCAGTTGATGTCGAAGAGAAGGAGGCTCGAAAGAAGCTTATGTTCCAGCATCTTTCTCAAGATATCAACCGCGTGCTCGGCTGCATTCTGGCACGTGTTGCTAAGTTCTTCATACTGCTTCTTTTTAACTTCATGCAAGGAGGAAGGCCGAGCTACCGCGTGTAGCAGAAAGGGACGGGTAACATGAATTACTGTGCTCCAGTACCGTAGATGTAGCGTGTAGACGGCACGTCGATGTGATGGGTACGTTGGAGAGTCACATCGTAAATGAGGCGGCATCTGGTCGAACCATGTTTGAAGGTCGCGAATAGCGCCGGTAACTTCCTGGAGTTGAACCCGCCGTGATGTCTGGGCTGGGATAACATATAGTGACTGGCTGATCCTTTTCTTCAATTTGATCAGTGCAACGTTGACTGCTTGGTATTCGAGCGGAGTGTTCCGTCCAGGGTCGAGCAACTGCGAAAATGCCCATTAGATTGCTTAGAAAAGGGTGACTTTTGGACAAATTGAGAGTTACGGACCTGTTCAGAAGCGAACAATGTTTGAATGTACAATGCTTCGTCGACGATGGCAAAGGGATGCCCCAGTTGCATTGAAATTTCTTGGTCGAGCTGGTATATTGTCCACCAGAGTCGTCGACAGCGCTCCCTCTCGACCCAGTCCTGCGACTTGGGAGATACGTTTCGATGGAGCCCTAATGATAATGCAATTCGTACTGCAACTCCAACAGAAAGATAACAGGAGACGCTCAATGCGCACGAATGGAAAGCGAGGCTCTATTTGTGCGTGAGTTAAGCCTGGGTCATCAAACTAGTATTGTAAAGAGTACATACCAACAATACAATAGCTCGCAGGCTCTCACTATCAGCAGTCTCGCATACTTGGACCGACAAGCTTTTTGCGACTGATAAGTAATAAGAGGAGGCTTTCGTATCGGCGACACTCGGGTCCTCCACTGGTAGGGCAGACGAAATTGCGAAAATGGAATATAGCGAACATAGCCAAGAAGGATTCGATGCAGCGGGTCCATCCTCAAGGGTCCTATCGAGTTGCGAGTAAAACTGTTCCGGAGAGTACACCCAGTAGATACAGTGGACCTGCTCAAAAAAGATGGTTATGTATCGCATACATATCTCCCTTGTCGGAAGGTAGATATCCGAGATATCTCTCACTGTGCTGGCAGTCGGTGCACTTTCTGGCGTAGCAGGTGGCATCCCAGTGATGAATGGCGAAATGATAGTCGGATCTTGAGCCGGCGATCCCATTTGCAATCTGGATTGTCTGGCCATGCGCGCTGCATGATCGAATCGAAGAGACGAGTCTGCGTCGACGTATCCTGTACATAGTCAGAATCACAAACCTCCTATGAGACATTTGAGAAGGTAACGGACGGTATTTCCCAGAAGGATCAATGATCATGCATCCCGTATCCTCCAACACAATGGAACTATCATCGGCCTCGGGCGATTTATTGCCTACATTGTTTCGTGGTGCTACCGTTTGAGGTCTGCTCATGGTTGCAGCATTGTCGCCTTTTGAGCTCTCAACATGAAAATCTGATTTCTGGCCCTCTACCTGGGTCAGAATACGCTTGATAGTCCCCAAGTTGAGGTCTGTGTCGGGAACAAAATGGCGAAGGAGCTGCATGCACGATTCATATTCCTCTTCTGAAACCCGATAATATGGTCTCTTTCGCGGGGCATTATTTGTCGAGCACACCGCTCCAGCGGATTCACAGTACTGGCATTTTCCGCCCCCAGCTATATGTTGGTTAATGATAGGTGCCTCTCAGTCAGAAAAGAAGTCCTACTATCGCACCTTGCATAATACACTAATCCGTAATTAACATCAGCGGTTGCTCGTCTCTTCTAGGATTAGGTGAAGCAGGGGTCATAATAGCTCACTTTTGTCTTCCGGTTCCTGCAAGTATCGCAGCTAAGGCGTGCTCGTTTCCTCGGAATCATAGGCCCGCCGTCGTAGACTTCCCCTGGAGACATCTTATTACTGCACAAGCAGGGTTCAACGACATAGTCTACGTTTGAAGTGGTTTAGAGATGTCTGGAATTTATTCGAGGGAGATCGGGGAGCGGGGAGGTCTGAGAGCATGTGGGAAATAATTTGCCTCCCCGGATCCAGATTAAGCGGCGAACTAAACAATTTACCCCGGACTTTACCCCGCATTCATTAATTTCTGAAGAAAAGTACTTCAGGATTTCGCTCCAAATAATCTCTTGCAGAATTTAGCAAAATTTAAACTATGTCCGTTCTCCATAGATGGGAGGATGCACATGGATATTTCATTATCTGAACTCTCTGGACCTATGTACATCATGCAAATAAAAAAAAATATGAACATCATAAACAAATGAATCTTTATCAACGGAAACAATCATTTGGCTTTCCAGACCATCTTAAACGACTGGATTCCCATTGTGAAATGATCCTTAGTCTTATTCATCAATGCGGAGCCATCTTCACCGGGGGCCAACTCGAAGCCCTCAAAGCGCGTCAGGATATGGCAGATCATATTGCGCATCTCCATGAGCGCCAGCGCCCGTCCGATGCATGCGTAAGGACCTAAGAGTTCATCAATTAGTGTCCATCGCAGGTAGGTCTAATTTGTGATCAGGAGCAAAGACATGCACATACCGAGACCAAATGCTGCAAAAGTGTTCTTGTGCTTGATCAACTCGGGTTGCGAATACCAACGTTCGGGAATGAACTCGAGCGGGCGCTCGTAGACCTCCTCCGCTATAGAGATAACAGTTAGTCGAGCAACTTCTCATATGTTTACAGCAGTGATATGACTGTCAAGGGGATCACTTACAACGTCCCATTGACCAGAGGGGAACAACAACAGTGGTGTTTCCGGGAATGTAAGTGCCATTGATGACCATACCCTCCTTTGGAGTGATCCGAGGGAAACCAGATGGGATTGGAGGGTGCAGACGGAGGGTCTCATGGATGACGCCATTCAAATGCTTCGCCGCGGGAACGTCCTTAGGATCGAGGATGGTGCGACCTTGAAGAAGAGGCTCAAGCTCAGCGCGCAATTTGGCAAGCTGTTCCGGGTATTTCGCGAGATAATACATAATGTGTGTCAGAGTTGCTGCAGTTGTATCGCTTCCACCGACAACGAAGAGACGGGTATCACCACGGAACCACTGGAAATCAATATCTCTCTTGGGACTCTTGTTGTAGTCCTCAACGAGATACCTTAGAACATCTGGCTTGGTGGGCGGGTTCTTCTGCCGGCGCATCGCTTGCTCAATGATGAAACCGGCAAACTTCTTTGGGCCATCGGCTGTGAATGGGAGGCGGTGCAGAAGAATAGTTGCCCACGGAATGACCTGCAGTTGGGCAATGTCGGACATACCCTCTTCCAAGAGATCTGGCACCCAGCGATTCTTTTCGTCTTCAAGCATGTGGAAAGACTCTCCAAATCCAAGCTCACCCATGACGTCCCAAGCATAGAACTTGAACCAGCGAGTGGCATCGAAAGGCTGACCTTTGTAGTTGGCAATCTGCCGACAGAAGCGCTCCGAATATTCAGCAATCCGTTCGTCATATTCATTCAGCGCCTTAGGCGAGAAAGCTCGCGCCCAGACCTTACGACGGGCTTCATGAATCTTCTTGTCGCGCACGGTGTGTAAGTTGACCAGAGGCAGCGAGGTGTCGTACCATTCATTCTTCTCACAGGGGGATTCGGCGCCGTACACGAGCTGAACTGCCTCGGGAATATTGATACTCAGATTTGAAGGTCCTGAAAGAGATATTTAGATAAACGGCTCATAGCTAAGAGTAAGATCCCATTCCGTTCAAACATACCGGTTCGTATAATAGGTCCATACTTCTTGTGCAGGTTGTAGATGACGCGGTAATTGTCGGAATTTCCTAACAACGAGGAATGATATAGATTGGTTACTCGAGCCAGGAATGGACCATGGAATTGACGCAGGGGATGGAAAAAGGCCCTGAAGATGGTCATGCTTCCAAACAGACCTAGGAGATAGGAACCCGTGACAATAGCTGCCTCAAGGGCGGCTTTCTTGATGTCACCTCCATTTGTCTTGAGGAGTAGGCCAGCAATGAGCACATCAAGAGCAGCATAAGATTTGATAATTGTTATGGTGCGTGTGTGATATTCGCCTCGAATAAAGAAACCTAAATGGCTGGTGATACCTGCAATGAGGGCGAGGGCGAAGAGCTGCGTATTCGAATCCAACTCAGCGAACTTGGTGGCCAGCGTTGGGGTAACCAGGCTGTCGCCAGCCAGGTGAACCGTCTCGTTGAAGGATGTAGCCTCCATCTCGAGAGTCGTCAACTGCAACTTCCGTGGTAGTCTCCAGAGTTGCAACTGAGAACAGACGAAATTTGACCCATAGATATACATAATAGCACGGCTATTCAGCCGATGCCGTTGCCATGCTCTCTCCTCTCTAGAATATCCGCAGCATTCGCCATGTTACTATCCGAGATGCGGAACCTGGAGAATAGCCGTGTCCACCTGAACAGTCGGAACTCCGGTTGGTTGGATGTCGAAACACTTTGATATCTCCAAATTATTGTTTAGCAGGATGTTATTGGCGATAGCTCCTCCCCGCAAAAGTATCTAGCGCAGTTGTCGGATTGATAGGACCGATGGCGAACGTTAACCGAACGGTGCACTGCCGAAACTAAGTACTACTCACAACATCGCTTTTTCTCAACCTCAACGAACGCTTCTGCCTCCACCAATGCCTAGTGCATATGACTTTTCGCTCTTATCTTCTCGGCTTCATCGGACAGATAAGAAAAGTCGCACAGAATCCACAGCTCATGTGCTCATCTCTCAATGAGGTCTAGGCTTTCGTTCTTTTCCGGGGAGCGCTCGGATCTCCTAAGTATCTCAGTACTAAGCAGTATTCACATTGAGCTTTTGAGGTTCAAGCAGTAGAACGAAAGCTTTGGATCATAATAGTGCAGAAGTACTCAGATATGCAATATGCCTGCTTAAGACTTATGTGCTCAGTATTACGGGCTCCCGAGTAGGTAGTCTTCGAAAATATATATGCGTATTGGATATTTATAAAATTCGTAGAAGAATGATGAAGTAGTATTCGAGAGATATCATTAGACAAATTCGCTACAGGATATTCTAACTTCTCAAATACAAGATGACTACATGAAAAGAAGAAAAATGCACGCTCACAAGCGAGGATCGCGTTCCTTGCGATAGTGCTTTGGCCAAATGCCTTGCTTTCCAGGGCTCAGAATACCATTTGGATCGAGAGTGTCCTTGATTCTCTCGTTCAAGCGCATCAGAGCACCACCATTGAAGTCATACTGCTTGGCAACCAAATCCATGTGTTCAACATGTGCACGATACTCTCCGTAGCCATGCTTGCGCGCAGCGTTGACAAGGTCAACGAACAAGTTGTTCGCAGCATCTTTATCAGCCTGCGACTCACGGTCGAAGTGAATCATGTTAATGTGTGTCATGTGGCGGAGATGCATGTGAAGACCGGCGCAGAACTCGAATCCATACTTCGCACATAACTTCTGCGCGGTGTAGTAGAAATCGAGTGCTGCCTGACCATCAGACGGCAGAACAGGAGAGAAAGAAATGTGGCCACTGTTGGGATATTTCGTCAGTAAAAAGCCAAGCATATTATCATCAAGAATTAAAACCTTACCCGTCAAGACCACGGTATTCAATTGACCTCAAGGGTCCTAGACCGGGATTTCCAGTCTGCAGATCGGCACCTGGCACATCCAAGGCATTGAGATACTTCTCGCCGTTCTTAGGGTAGTGAGCTTGAGATGTTAAGACGTGACCCTTGATCGATTTGAAGGCCTCCTGGATCTGCTTAAAGTTATATTCCATAACCTCTTTCGGTCCGTACAGGGCAAAAGTCGCGTCCCAGAAACCGATGCCTAATTGCGCTTGGATCTCCTTCAATCTGTGATAGGGAATGCCACCGGGGCCCTGCCACCAGTCCTTTCGAAGGCCGCGCTTGTTGATGTCACGAATGATATTTCCGATAACAGGGTGGTTCTGAATCTTTTCTCGCAGAAGCAGTTCTCGGAAAATGTCTACCATAGGCGCCAGGTCTGCCTCCTCGGGAACAGCCAGATGACATTGCATGAATCCCTCAGGAGCGGGAGAGGCCCAAAGTGTCAACTTGGTGACAATGCCGAAATTCGACTGACTGAACATCGAGTCGTATGTCGGGCCATAGCCACCACGGAATAGAGGCCAGCAGGCCGAGTTATCCAAAGCACCCATGCCTGTGCGCACCACAGTGCCGTCTGCCAGGACAGCTTCAACGCCGCAGACGTTGTTTGAGTGCTCTCCGTGAGGGGTATATCCCCAGCCCTTAATATCGTCAGCCTAATATATTCTTCAAACACCTATTATTCCACATTTCCCAGCGTTACTTACCCTGTCCAGAGCATTTCCGACAACGCTTCCCCAGCCCAGAGCAGGAGTAGAGCACCAAATCTTCTTCTTTTGTTCCTGAATAGTCTGGAACAGCTGGAAGAAGCTCACACCGGGCTCAACTGTGTAATATGAGTACTTGTCATTGATGTCGAGAATCTTGTTCATATTTTGGAGATCCACGACAACGGAACCCTGTTTCCCAAAGAGCAGTCAGCATCAATGATCTGCTCGGTGAGAGATGTGAATCCATCCATACCTTAACACGCCCCACAGGACCGCCATATCCCAGATTCTTGCCTCGTGAAACTGTCCATAGCGGGATCTTGTATTCATTGGCGATCTTCAAAATGGCCTGAATCTCCTCCACGGTGGTAGGTCTGAGAGCGCAAGCAGTGCCGCGTCTTTCCTTTTCATCGACGTTCATCGAAAAGGGATCCGCGTAGAGAACTCTCAGTTCATCTCCGAGGACCACCTTCTCTGTTCCTAATGCAGCTTCGAACTTCTCCACAACGGTTTCCCATGTCTGCGGTGTCAGACCTGGGGGTAGGTATTCTCGTTTCTCCTCAGCCAACGCCTGGTCATGCCACCGTTTCAATGTCTCTGTGGCATGCTCATTCTCGTTCTGACGATGGCTGATAGTAACCGGTTTGAAGCTGTAAGACGCCATTGTGAAATCAATTCCAATTACTGGAGATAAGAGCCCTGAATCTCAGTAAATCGTGCACAAATTGATTTATTTAAATTATTGGGTCCCGCTTACTACAACGCTGGATTTACATTAGAGCGCGGACCCTCCTTGCCGATAAATCTTCTGTCTGTCCATATTTTTTCAATCTCTCCATTATCGGTATCTTCCGCTATCTATCTCCACCATGAGCTTTCCCCACGAACCATGTGGTCGTTGCGGGGATAGCTGACCATCGGAAGGTGAGAATAGCAGTCATACAACCGACGGTTCCCCGGATGAAGTCTGTCTAAGTGGGAGGATTGAGCGCGGAACCCAAAATCTGCACAGACTTTAAGCATGCGCCACTCGCTTCGCTTTGATACCTCCGACGCCCCGGATCTGGCGAGAATGTCAAAGCGTACTCGTGTCCTCCTTTAGCTTCAGTCCGTCTTGCCACCAAATGACTTCGCCGCGAATCGTGCAGGAGCTAGGTATTTTGATAGTATGCAGTGCATCTTGAAGCATAACGGCCATATCCATCTACCCAGAGACAATACTGTGACGAAGATGATGACTTGAAAGGGTTCGGAGGAGAAGTAGGAGAGACCTAGACATAGTGCAGCGAGTAATTGAGAGAAGAAAATAACATGTCCAAGGTGGTCTCTGTGTCTAGGTCTAGATTTGAGCCACTTCATTGAATCTTGGTTCTATCCTAACCCTATTGCGCTCAAGACTCCGGGGAAGGGTCCGCTAAACCCCAGGTTTTTTCAAAGTTACCCCGCGAGTAGCTTAGCAACAACAAGAGCTGCGATCCGTATGCTCCCCGGGCAAAGGAGAACCAGCCGCCAGAAGCATGGCTTTTCACTTCGTCCATCATCAAATGCTCTCTTCGTGCTGATTAAGCACTCCTGCTTAGGAATATATAGATCCCTCTAAGCTCATGATCTTTTCAAGTATACGAAAACAGAGGACGATCATTCTGTCTGCCTTCTACTCTCACAGACTAATTCTGTCTGATTGAAAGACATCATGGGGCAGCAGGATACCCCAGTCGAGATGACTACTCGCGCCCCGGAGGAAAAGAAGGACTTCCCTGTGCTGGCTCACAAGAGGTTTCTATTCTTCTCCTTCTTCGTCGGATTTTCCATGCTCGAGGTGAGGCGACACTTGCATGATCCATATATCTCCGATGTGGATTATCATACTAACCGAGACCCAGTATGGCTTCGATAGCGGTGAAATCAGTTCTTTCCAGGCGATGGTTGGCTTTCTGAAGGTCTTCGGATACAAGGATCCGCATGTGCCAACAGGCTGGAACATCGCGGTATGCTGAATTGCTCTGTCCCTGAGGTGTAGTCTAATGACGAGGTGTGATAGTCTACGCCCCAACAAATCATTTCATCATTTGTGCTGCTTGGATCTTTCATCGCATCGCTGCTGGCTGGCCTGTTCGCCCGCTTCCTCGGCCGTCGCCATAGTGTGATGGTCGGCCTGGTATTGCTCATAGTCGGTGTCACGGTGCAAATCGTAACAACTAACCTGGGTGCGTTGTACTTTGGCCGACTTGTCACTGGTTTAGCCAATGGATTCATCATGAACTTCACCTTTGTCTACATCGCGGAGATGTCTCCTGCGCATCTTCGGGGTGTGGCATATGGTCTTGCAACCGGCTGGGTGACTCTGGGTGCAGCTGTTGGATATGTGAGTAACAGCTCTATCGTCAAATTATCTGATTGAAACGAAGAAGATGCTAACGATGGAATCTACCGTTTCAGGTTATCACCAATGCTACGCAGGGGATCACGAGCAGGCTCTCTTACCAGATCCCCCTTTACACACTTTACCTTATCCCTGTTGTTATGATTATCAGCCTCTTCTTTCTTCCAGAATCACCTGTGAGTACCTAATACGTCCTTAGAGCCCGATATGTATCATCTAACAGGCCTTTCTTTTCACAGCGCTGGCTTTTGCTGCATGGGAAACCAGAACAAGCACTGAAGTCTTTGACATGGATTCGCGGTGGCGCGTGTACTCGGTTCGAGGTGCTGCAAGAATACGAAGAAATGAAACTCAACGTGGAACATGAAATCATGAATCGTTCAAATGTACGCTTCACGGACCAGTTCACGAAGAAGCACATCCGGCGAACCCTTGTGAGTGTCGGTGTCGGCATGGTTAACCCTGCAGTTGCGGGTATGTTCATGATGGCGTTCATGACATACTTCATGCAAGTGGTAAGTCATATACACTACAACTGATATGAGAAGAAAAGGTCCACGGCTAATATTACCCTCTAACAGGCTGGTGTTGAGGATCCCTTCAAATGGGGAGTTATGGTCCAATTTATCGGATACTTCGGACAGCTTATCTCGTACCCTTTCATTGCCATGTTTGGAAGACGAACGATGCTTCTCATCGGATCAGGAATCTGCGGACTCTCCATGCTGATTCTCGGTATTCTCTACACTCCTCACATAACGGACCCGGTTGCTCGTGCCAAGGGAGTCATCTTCTGCATGACACTATACCAATTCGGTTTCAACTTTGGCGTCGTTGGCCTCGTGTACATGGTATCTGGCGAGATCCCAGCTCAGAATCTCCGTAGTCACACAGCTGGCCTTTCTATTGGCACTGGATTCATCTTCGCTTGGTTGACGGCGTTCACCGCTCCCTATTTCATCAACCCCGCCGAGCTCAACTGGGTGGGCAAATACGGTATGCTTCTTTCATCCCTTTACTGAAGAGCTTTCATGGCAGGGACTAACATCTTATAGGATTCATCTGGTTTGTTTCCAGTGTTATCACCATGCTATTCATTGTCTTCTTCGTTCCCGAAGTCCGGGGCAGGACCCTGGAAGAAATTGAGGAGATGTTCGACAAAGGTGTACCCGCGTGGCAGTTCCAGACATATGTCTGTGAGGGAGCTGAACAGGCTAGGAAGGAAGCGGAGCAGGACTACATCCATGAGGAAGCCAAGGAGGGTGCTGAGCACATTGAAGAGGCTAAGATATAAGACAAGAATCGAAATGTTCCTGCTACTGTCATTTGGTTTGGATTGGGATACAATTGGCGGACTATAAGTACGGTAATTTGGAAATTGGAGATTTGTACGAGATTCTTTTTATGTTTGATTACGTCTCTGTCCACTGTGTATGAATATATCCTGTCCCTACGGCACACCAGTATTGACGTATTGAATCCGGACCCCTCTGCTTTTGGCTTAATACCTTAATACTGTACAAGAAATTACAACTAATATACATAATCAGAAAATTGTGTATACTCTTAGCATTGACTCTCCCTGATACCCAGGAAAGAACTGACAAAAGTACATATGTGTTCTCTCCAAAAAAGAGAACTCTTTAACGGTCCGCCCTGGATTTGATGGAGGAATATCTTTTCCTTTGAACACCCCCTCACTCTGCGGAAGGAAAAGAAATATGTATATAGTAATGTTCAAACGAAAAATGCGTCCTGTAGTCCTTCGACCTGGCCAAGGATTCGAAATGAAACATGCCATCGGCATTTCAGAGGGCTCTGCGCAACAGGAAGTATTTGTGCTATTGCCACATATTATGCAGAAACACTCTAATTTCATAGTCCAATGGGAACTTCCTAGGGAGAATTGATATACTGTCCCTTTCCCGGTAAACGCTCTAAGCCATCTGCTCAACGGAAGCGAGCAAATTCACTTAATAAACTCCGTGAGATCTCTCACTGCCTCTAATTCGATAGTCTTTTACCCGTTCGTGCCTTTTCTTTGGCATTTTCTCGAGTCGAAGAAGGTTTATTTTTCACAATCCGGCCGCTGAAGTACAGTTTTTTCTTGCATTTTAGAAGAGTAGCGTTACAATAGTTTAACCCGGTTTTTTCGCGTAACGCGTCGTATGTGATAGAGGGGATCCCTTCTTATTTCCAACGAGATACGACGCTTATCTCTCGCCGAAAGCACTTCTGGGCGTCCGGTTCGCGGCAAAGTCTCGCCGCGAGGCGTTCAGAATGCTTCGCAATAGTCGAGACAACTGTTGATCGCGGGATTTTCATGTCCTTGCGATCTTCGTCGGCGTAGTTCCAGTCGAGTATCGCCGCACGATAATACCACGGATGTATGGGCTTAACTCTTCGCCCTTCTGGGGTCTGGCGATAGAATCATCTGGACGTGAAAGCTTTTGTGACATGGTTGATGGTGGTAAGTAATGATAACCAAGAGAACACTGCGTATGTTCGTACATTGGCGGAAACGCGAAAATCAAAATAGCGCGACTTGTGTTCCGTAGCCTTAATTGGGACGTATGGACGCCAACTACAAACTAGTTACTTAGAATTATCGAGAAGGTGTGCACGCGTAAATTATAGTAGTTTTTAGGTACAAACATAGGTACCCATTTGAAATGACGAAGTAATCTAACAATCCATTGACAATACCCTACAATTTGGGCAGAACTCCCGGATGTCCGTCGACATCACTATCGTCCACCCAGTTACCATGCAACCCATGTCGTAGTCTCATTGGCAACTTCACCAACGCGACCTCTTTTTCGAAGTTCTTGGTGTCGATAATCGCCAACTCGCTAGACATGGTCTCGTAATTATTTACTAGGACCATAACAAACCCGTCACCCTCGGGTGCTTTCTCGTTACGTGGGATAAAGATACACTCCTGGACCATCTTTCTGGATCCAGCGTGCCACTTGGTGTATTCCTTGGTTGTGGTATTAAACATGCCCAGTGAGTTATAAAGGGGGTGGCCGCCTCCGGCTCGAGACATAACGAAGGGGAAGTCGCATTTGCTTCGGTCCATCGTGTCGAAGAACACGATATTGTGTTTCGACATGCAGACGCGGTCGTCAATCCGAGGGAACTCCAGGTCTTCTTTGACAAGGGTCTCTCCTAGTGGAAGATCTAGGTTGTCACTCTTAGGGTCAATTACGTATCTGAGGAGGTTGACTTCAATCTCGTCTGGTCGAGGAGAGACCCCGTCCTTGTCGGGCCACCAGAAGAAGATATTCTGGGGAGTATTTGCAAGCTGCAGGTCGATCTCCCCGGAAGGCGTCTTGAATGCGTTGGCGACGTGGCCAGCAAAGCCATGTGGTGCGCGGAACCACTGAGTACACATGCGTTAGTTTCTCTTCCCAAGCATATATTCTGTCCCTTTTTTCTATTGATTTCTCATACCTTAACATCACTGCCCTTTGCGCCTCGACGGGGCAGAACACCAATATACATGGGAATGCCATTTTCCCACTGCCAATGCTCTCCGCCCTTCTTCATGCGTTCCACATCACACAGGAGCGGAATGACAGGGAAGACAACCTGTGTTGGAAGATTAGCGATCTGTAGGTACAAGTGTATCACGGAAACCTTACATAGTTCTCCGTGACAGCAAAATCATGGATCATTCCAACGACAGGGCACACTGTCCAGACCGTCTCGATAAATTTACCATTTTTGTCGATGCTGTAATAGCAAACGTCTGGAGTCCCATCCCCCTTGGCTTCGTAGCCGAAGCAGACCATCTCTCTGGTAACAGGGTCGAATTTCGGGTGAGCAGTGAAAGTCACGCTGGGCAATTGGCCATCAAAGTCCCATAGACCAATCGTCTCTAGGGTCTCCGGGTCCATTGCATATGGTGGGGAGTCTTCCTTCAGTGCAAGAAGCTTGCCATTCCAGTAGACGATGTTGGTGTTTGCGGTAGATCGAACTTGGAATTCAACGGCATCTGTGTACCTATTTCGATATTTGCCTTGTATTGGACGTTAGCATACTCTCTCTACATGAAGTTCCTACTGCTTGTAACACTAACCGAGAAGAGCTCGTCTTGCTTCCGCCTCTCTCAGGTATTTTTCTGTCCGCACGTATTTCTGCCTGAAGTCCACGTATCCATCTTTGACTCGGAATGCACTCACGACACCATCTCCATTGAACCACTAGACATGTCGCCTGTGGGTTAGAAACATAGTTAACATCAAGGCAAAATCCAAAGGTTCAAACTTACGGGATCATTCTCGATGAAACTGGGGAAATGTGGCTCTGGCATCACCCGATAAAATGTTCCTGACAACTCTTTGGGGACATCACCAATAATCTCCAGGTTCGTGATCTCTCCTTCAAAGCGCACAGGTGCCATAAACTGCGAGAATTGAGGCTCGCCCCGAAACGCCTTGGGGACAGGGGGCAGTTGGCCTTGCTGTGATTTCAGGAAGTGGCCTGCCATTGTTGTATTTTTGTGATGTACAACCCTCTCCTAACTATCAATATAATCTTTTTGCTATGTACGATTGAACGCGGGGCAGGATTTCATTTCATATACAAAACTGGGCCCCACGTCGCACGCCTGGATTCAATCATCTTGCACGTGTGCTTTCCACGCGTTATTCTCATGAATGTTTGAGACAAGGTAGCTCGGGAAGGGGGTTCGGCAATCCAGTTAGTCTGCTAGCTCTAGAATGGACAGAAATCAGTAATAAGCTTGGATGTAACTGGACGTAGAGTATATCGGTCCGGAGTTTCCGCGGTCAAGCCTCCAGCCCCCCCTCTCATCGGGTGTCCATCGGGTTTATCCTACCGACAACGCTGTCAAGCTAACCTTGGACTACCGTTAGCTGCCATGTCTGCTGTTTATGATCTTAGTCTTAGCTATCTTTGCGCACTACGGGGAAAAGCTGGGCCGGGCCTTCGGTAGTTACCGTATTCCGAAGTAGTTCGGTTGAAGTGCTAGTGGCGGCTTTTCGGTGCTAGAATCATTTTATGTTCCGAGTACATCTAGCCACAAGCCTCAAGAATACTGGGGAAGAGACACATGTAGTATGGTAAAAGATAAATGACAGTTTGCTTGGATGAACTCTCTCCCTCCGTGGTCTTTTCTGTCTTTCTTTTTTTTATTACCCCCGATTGTTCTAGTAAAAGGTTGATTCTAATAAGCCGTTACCGTTGACTAGGTACATTTGCTGAAACAAGTCATGTATAAGTGGGATGTGTACAATATCGTTGGCATTGTTCTGGAACAAAAAGTAGCGTAGAGTAAACCAAAGGGCCCGTAAATTCATTCAAGATCTTCAAAATAAAATACTATGATGTTATGTATTTCTTCATGCTCTAATGTACCATCCCAAGGGCTCATTCTTCTCCTCGCGAGAAGAGAGACCATTGCCCATATATGCAAATCTGTTCTCGGAGTCATAGCTAAATTCGAAATCCTGGAGACGGGGCTCCTTGATCGTTTCGATGAAGTGATTGACTGATCCTGGCCATGGACCGACAATTCTTCCGTTGGAGGTGCCTCCCTTGTACCTGTTGTGGATGTTAAAAAGCTTCAACTGTAAGAGAGAATGGGCCAGCGCCATATGCTTGTCGGATAACGTACCAGCTGTTGCAGTTTCCGGAGAAAGTGAGAAATTCCATGACTGCGTCCTTATGTTCGTTGAATTCCTGGCACGCTCTCGTGCTGACAACGGCGGACTTCACTCCCTGACACTGGATTCTCTTCGCAAAGCCCAGTGCGAAGTCCAGTTGTAGCTCAATTGCGGGCATCAGCGAGCCGTTGGAGATAGGCGAGTTTGGACCGACGACCACTGTTGGGCAGATATCAGGAAACTGTACATGGATGAATTCAAGGAAGAAAACTTACTGAAGTAGTTGGGCATGTCAGGAACGGCGCAGGTAAAGTAAGCTTCCGCTCCAGTCTTGGACCATCTATCTCTAAGATCCACACCGTTACGGCCGATCAGAGGATACGGAGGAACATATGAAGTATTGTATCCCGTAGCAGCGATAATAACGTCCACAGCATGTGTTGTACCGTCGCTCGTTACGATACCCTCTTCGTCGATCTCGCGTATGGTATTCCTTACTACTTGAACATTGTCCTCCTGGAGAGCCTCAAGGTATCCTTCGCCAGGAGTGACACTGAATGGGAACATTATCAGAAAGCTATTCCGTTGAAAAGGCATAATAGGAAAGGCTCACCGTCGACAACCGACATCGAAGTCGGGAATGAGTGAATCCCTGAGGGCGGGATCGATCTTAGATAATTTCTCTCTCATGCTCTTCTCAACAATCTCTCTTGCAACCTTCTGCTCCTTGGATCCCTTGTAGAAATTGCGGAATCGCGCATTCAGGGCCTGATCCACTTCTTGCCGATATTTGCGGATAAGCTCAGGATCCTTGCGGAAGGCTTCTTTCTGTTCCTCGGTATATCGCGTTGCCCGTCCATCGGGAGCAATCTGGCCGACGAATTGGGGCGCAATCCATGTGGGGGATCGGATGAAACTGATAAGCTTCTTGACGACTACAGCAAGTATTAGTATTGCATTGGAGAGGCAGTCAAAATAAAAACGTGTTAAACTTACTTGGTTGAATAGTAGGAACGACCTGGATGGCGGATGATCCCGCTCCAATAACGCCCACTCGTTTTCCAGTGAGATCCAAGTCCTGGGGATAACGAGCAGTATGAACCAGAATTCCCTTGAAAGTGTCCAGTCCAGGGATATCTGGCCATTTCCAGTTACTGTGTGTGTCAGCCAATTACTCGGTGTATAAACAGGCAAGGGTTGTATCATACTTCAGAGCTCCGCTGCAGTTGATCACAACTTCCGCCATATCTTCAATCACTTCTCCCGTCTGCAGGTTCTTGATATTCACGGTCCACCTTCCCTGCTCTTCGTCCCATTTCGCTCCAACTACCTGATGCTCGAACTTTGCGTGCTCATAAACACCATATTCTTTGGCTCTCGCGCGGTAGAACTCCCAGATTTCCTCTGAGCCAGCATATCTATCACAGATAAGTACCCCTGACTCTCCAAAGACGATGGATGGATATCACTCACACTTTAGACCATTCCGGGTTGCTTACCCAGGGATAGCTGTACGAGTGCGCTGGGATATCACACGAACAGCCGGGATATCGTGATTCGAACCACGTTCCACCAACATCTGTGTTCTTCTCATAGATCGTGTATTCAACCTGAGTCAGCGCGTTCACCTTGTAGGCGAATGCGATACCAGAGATGCCAGCACCGATGACGATGATCTTGATCGGCTTCGGTTTGCCGATGTAGTGATCACGAACGACGTATTGGTTTGGAAGGGCTATTGAACCCATGGTGATTGGAGTGTGGTTTTGGGAGAAATTGATAAACAAGTAGTTGTTCTACACCAGGCTCTTCCGCTATGGGTACGAATACTCTTTAGATATTCTAGAGATAGGAGCCGATCGCGCAGAGGATCTATATACGTACAAGAGGCGGCGGAAGCAGCCGGGAAATGTGGCATTCAAGAGTACTCACTACTGTTAGTCAATTCTCACCTCATCATTTCGCGTGCTTATTTTCCTACGGTCAACTGCCGTGTGTCATCAAGAAGGGTTATCGGCGCCTTCCTGCCGGATTCATATTGCTATGCATCAACCCGTAAGCCCAATATATCCCCGGAACTATAGATACGGATATAGTATAATCCTAAGAGGGGTCAATATGCAAGATTAGCTTTGAAAACCCAGATAACGCCCGATAATGCTCTTGGATGTTGCGGGGAAAGATATATCGGCTCGTTGGATCCGACATACGATACGCTTCCGCTAGTTACTACCATAACAATACTGCATTGGACCACCTGATCCACCCCTCCGGATGCGAGACACGGCTACTCTGGCAATTATCTTCTTAGGGGGGTATAGGAGATATAGCAAAGTAATATTTACTCCAGGAAAACTTCCCGAGAGAAAGGAGAGAAGGGAATGGACAACAGTTCCACATCAAACTACAATCCGATTGTCATCATCCCACACACTTCTACGATGGCGCACATCTTCGAACTAGCCGAAGCTCTATCTTCTCAGCCTGCTTATGTGGATGGAGTGAAATGCGATGACCGAATCAAGTATCCAGCTACAGAGGTCTTTCATGGCTTCAATTGTCCTTCGCGCATAGAGGGCGACGTAGAATATCTCGAAGTCACGGGCGTGATCCCCGACGACATCGACGGAACATTTTTTCGCATCCAGCCTGATCATCGATTTCCACCGCTTTATGAATCCGATATCCATTTCAATGGTGATGGTAATGTTACTGCAATTCGGGTGCAAAATGGTGTAGCTAGCTTCAAGCAGCGATATGTGCACACGGATCGTTATGTGCAAGAGTCGAAACATGGAAAGGCGCTTTTTGGAAAGTACCGCAATCCGTATACGGATAATGAAGCAGTTAAGGGTGTTATCCGAACGGCAGCTAACACCAACATCTTCTTCTGGCGCGGTATGTTGTTGGCCACCAAGGAGGATGGGCCACCATATGCTATGGATCCGGAGACGCTGGAGACAATTGGAAGGTATGATTTTGAGGGCCAGGTGTTAGCACCAACCTTTACCGCACATCCGAAATTTGATCTGAAGACAGGAGAAATGGTCTGCTATGGTTATGAGGTGCGTCACTCCTTATTCAGTGACCTTACTGATATATTTATCTGACAAGCACAGGCGGGCGGAAACGGAAATGACGGTTCCAATGACATTGTTGTGTATACCATCAACTCCGAGGGAGTAAAGACAGAAGAATGCTGGTACAAGGCCCCATTCTGCGGTATCATCCACGACTGTGGCATTACAGATAACTGGGTGGTGCTCCCAATGACCCCTCTCAAATGTGACCCGGACCGTCTCGCGAAAGGCGAGAACCATTGGGCGTGGGATCCCAAGGAGGATCAATGGTATGGAATTGTTCCACGACGAGGAGGCAAGCCAGAAGACATCAAATGGTTCCGGTCAAAGAATGGTAAGAATCCTAACTTAAGACTTCATCGAGCTTTATACTGACCATGAACAGCATTCCAGGGCCACACAGTCAGCAGCTACGAGACAGAAGATGGAAAGATCGTCTTCGATCTCACCATCGCTGATGGAAACGTATTCTTCTTTTTCCCGCCTGTTGATACTCCCCAGGGAACAGTTCTCCAGCGTAACAAGCTACAAAATAAAACAACACGCTGGGTCTTTGATCCAAAGGCCCCTAGCAACTCTTGGGTGGATCCAGCCGAAGAAGTTGACACTTTCTCTGGCGAATTCTCCCGTGTTGACGATCGGTTCGTGACAACGAAGTACAACCATTACTGGCAGGCCGTCATTGATGGCTTGAAGCCGTACGACTTTCAGCGCTGTGGATCTCCAGCTGGAGGACTGTTCAATACTCTTGGTCATTTCACCTGGGACCGGTCGGTCATGGAGACTTTCTGGGCAGGACCCTGCCAGACTTTCCAAGAGCCTGCCTTCATCCCTCGCGCCGGTAGCACCGAGGAAGGAGATGGTTATATCATCGCGCTGCTGAATCACTTAGATGTACTGCGAAATGATGTGTGCATTTTTGATGCGCAGAAGATTTCCCAGGGACCGGTTGCAGTCATACATTTGCCATTCAAGCTGCGACTGGGACTGCACGGAAACTTTGTCGAGATGCGGGAGATCAAGGACTGGAAGGAGAAGCGTGAGCGTGAACTTGGACCGGTTAAGCCAGCAAGTGCTCCTCTACCATGGCAACAGAAGGAAGGGGCGTCACAGCCGAATGGACTTAATGGACATCATTGAAATATAGCCTTTACAGTTTTCTTCAAGTACACAGTGTATAGTGCTTATTCAAATTGTATATATTTTCATCAAACGTTAAAAGAAAGGACCCATACTACCTGCTAGCGGGTCTTCCGGGAATATGTTCATTATTTCAGCGTATGTGTCGAGATCCAATGTTTCAAGTACGTCCCACTGAGAGCCTTCAAAGTTTCTGTATGGCATTAGCTTAAGGGACGCGCAGAAAAGCAATTTTCAATAGCGACTCACAACTCTGGATACTCTACGCTCCCTGATCCTGCAGACACGACGCTCTGGGCCCGATGCGATGGCAGAGAATCCAAGTCAAGAACGCCACTTTCACACACACGCGCTTCGATATCAGGCAGAAGCTTCTCGCACCATCCGATCCTCTCCATATCAGACACTATCTGGACACATGTTCGTAGAAGATCTTGGTGTTTCGAGCTGTGGCGTCGCTGAAGCGCAAAGATTAAGATCCACATCGCTTCTCCGGCGCAGTGGCAGTCATTTAATGTCAAGCTTGACAATGCGTTCTCATTCTGCATTTTATGTAGAATACGAATCGATATCTCTGCAGCCTCGATACATGTAGCGTTCAGCTGATCGTAACATTTACGCTTCGCTGCCGGCGTCAGCTTCTCTGGCTGCGTTACCGAGACGAGTAAGAATGGGCGTGTGATAGAGATGATAAAAGACCAATACCGAAGATGAAGCACGGAAATAGACCGCAGGTGCTGCGGAGAGACAGATGAATCCCAACGTAAATGTCGAGGGACTTTGTCTAGCCATGTCTTCAAAGCCGTTAAACTCTGCGTGACTCTGTTTATAGGAAGACGGCCGCCAGTATGAGTTGGTTCGAGGAAACACTCCAAGCTGATCTTCTTCCGGAGCTGCACGAGGCTCACGGAGAGTGCTTGGTATCCTAACGGCACGTTCGGGGCCGGATCAAGAATATGCTCGGATGCAGGGCTCGTCTTCATGAAGCTCACATCATCAGATATCGCACACGGGTATCCAAAACGGCTTGCCATCTCGTAATCTAGGGCATATAGCGTCCACCAAACCCGTCTGTATCGCTCGCGATCAACAGATGAGAGCGTCCGTGAGAATATATCGCGATGCAAACCGAGCGAGAAACCGATGCGCGCTGCCGTACCAAGATATAGATATGCTGCAAGGCTGTAGCACATCGAGTGCATGGCCAGGCTCTGTGAGGATTCAGTATAACAGGAAGCACTGTGGGCATCTAGGGATCACTGACCAACAAGGAGAATGCCCTCACACTCTCAATGCCTGCCTCTTCCGCCGTTGCGGGTACAAACTCCTTTGCCAGCATCAAGTAGTCGGCCGCAGTTTTTCTGTCTTCAGGCAAATCTGCAAATGGCTGTTGGTACATGTCATTTGGCCGCATAGATCCCATAGCGAAGATTGAATATAGTGAGCATAGCCAAGATGCGCTTGCCATAGTGCCCCGATCCTCCAATGTGCGCTCGAGGAGCGTGTAGAATTGCTCCGGTGAGTAAAGACAGTGCATTGAGTGGACTTGCTGGAAGAACCGTACCACATAGTGCATGCAAAGTTGGCGACAGGGCAAATACTGTTCCCCGCGAGGCTGGCTTATGGCACTCTCAGGAGATGTAGGTGGGAGTAAGCCACTCTGGAGCGGGACGACAACGCGTGGATCTGTAGGCATCGTTCTGGCACTGGCCATACGTGCGGCATGATGCCATCGTAGTGACGAGTCCGCACCAACATATCCTTTCCATGTAAGCACGGGAGTTTCCATGTCAGTACAGGAAACTCACTGTATTTCCCAAGAGAATCTAGCATCATGCATCCTAATTCTTCCTGAAGGAGCGGATGCTCATTCGGTTCCATCATTTGCTGTTGATCATTCTCTGAATCTGGGCCCGAATCCGAGTTACTCGAGTTAGAGTCCCTGCTATTATTAGGCAGTCTGGCCCGTCGATGCGAGCCATCGTCCAGTCTAGTCAAGAAACTGGTGATGCTTTCCACTGTTAAGTCTGAAAGTTCCTCTTCTGGGACAAAGCGCCGTAATAGCTTTATCGAGCACTCATAGTCTTCCTCGGACACCTTATAAAAGGGACGCTTGCGGCTCTTTAAGCTAACCTCACAAGGTGCATCCAGTGATCGACAGTATTCACAGGCTCCATTCTCTATGCCCACGCACTAAATTCCCGTCAGCTCTGCAACGCCTGGCATAAAGAACCACCATACCTTTGTCTTGCGGGCTTTACAAGCCTCACAGCTTTGGCGTGCACGTTTCCGCGTGACAGGTGCTGGTGCACCCTCCCACCGTCGCTTCTGTGAGGTATTCATCGTCTCTATCACGGTCCAAAGTCTGGGTAATTCAATTTCTAGTAAAAGGGGAGCCTGCGGGCAGTTAATAAGGTTCCCGCCAAGAGCCCGGGGATGCGGGGGTACGCCGGAAGGTACCCTCGGCTTCTATCCCGACGCCACTGGTTTTATGCAGGTTAAGATGTCGTTACTCGTGAGCTTTGAATACTTATAAGCGTATCTTTTCTTGGTGTATTCGTGAGTCCTAGGGAACTCATATTTATTACCTCGACGTCAGAGTAACTTCATTTAGCCGTAGAAATGTTGCGTATGTATGCGCTGCATATATGTTCTGATATGCAAAATTCGGATCAAAAGGTATACAATAAATGGGTAGACGCATATTGCCAAGAAGACGAAAATAACAAGACAGCCACTTTACGGCAGGATATATTCGTAAATCGCTTGCTTGAAAACAGGACACGTAACGTGACATAAAATACCCAGGAACCACTTGGTACTTAACGCCAAGGCGAGTCAACGCCAAATCCGTCTATTAGTGCCGATATTGTATAAAAGTATATATAAAATGGGTAATTCAAGTAGTAGATTGTTCCGGTAGAATACGTTGTTGAAGCGATTGCTGCTGAAGCGACTGAGTATCCATGTCTCTGGCCGTGGATAGAGCAGTACTGGCCCGCATGGGAGGGCCAGACATGCCACTAACATTAGAGGAGCGCCGGCGTAGTCGCTTTTCTGCTTCTGCGGCATCCTTTTTCTGGAGAGACTCGGAGGGCAGGAGGATAGCTCGGTCAAGAGCGTAGGGTAGTCCACGGTGTCGACCACGAATTTGCATCGCAATAATGACCAGCTTGGAAAGCACTTTGAACTGGCTGGAGAAAGAAGCATTGACGTTTGGATATCCTAGGGACAGCCCAACCGTACCATATGCAGAGACGATCTCGAACAGGACCGAAAAAAGGGTAAAGGCCCACTCGTTCGTATTCTGGAGACGGCTGCCTTCGACGATCGAGATCACGAACAAGCCCAAGAACACGTACCACAAATCGAAACTCAGCTGTCTGCGCAAATGAGCTCCTATGTAGCTAGGTTCCTTAGAATTGTCGTCCTCCTCATCCTCTTCATCCGCCGCTGAATATATCCCAAGGCTCCTCTCTTCATAGACGTTTGTTCGTCTCATGGAGATAGCAATGGGGAATACGGAGATATACATCATGATCAGGTAAGATACCTGGATGGCGGGGTGAAGCTCGGATAAACTGATGACACCAAATCCCGCCGTTCTCGTAGACGCAGCTTGAAAGAGACCATCAAGAAATCGGATACCACCCGGGATGGATGTGACATTCGGATCGTTCAACTAGAGATAATGTCAGAAAGAACACCGAATCAATGAAAATGGTGTACTCACATCCAAAACGATGAAGAAGATCACATCGACCGCATTGAGTATCACCAGGATAGCAAACAGCCACCAAGTAGCATTTCTAGGGAACAGCAGCGTGAAGCAACGGCGCGGGTGATCCAGCAGAAACACCAGCTCTTCCCATATAGGACTGCCTTTTGACACAACTTTCGTCATGACCCAGATGATCAATCTCAACATGCACGGGAAGGCCGTGTTTCCAATGATGATCAGAAATGACATGAGCAAAAGAGGAAATACTGCAGTAGAGAAAGAACTCATCGAATCTGGAGTCAGTGTGAAACCGACATCGTTAAATGCGGAGGCGGCTGTGAAGATTCCCCACCACGGACGACCCTGACCGTCGCCCGTCACGATGGCTCCGTATGTCTTGCTATGCATAATCCAAGGAACCAGGCATATTATGCCCAAGACGTGGAATAAGAAATAGTAAGATATTAGAACCACCGCTAGAGTTTTCAATGCTCGATATTCTATACCTCCCAGTTCATTCCGTTGTTCTTCGGTTAGATCGACAAAGTTGGAGTTCCGGCCAATTGTTGCGTTCCAACTAAGATAAGGCATTGTTTCTCTTTCTCTCTCCTGCGTAAAAGACCGCACCAGAGTGTTGAAGCGACTTCTCCTTGTCGTCCGGGATTGTTCAAGCTGCATGTCGTCACCCTCTTCATCGCGCATTGTACGACGCGTATCCAGTCGTGGGAACGTCGTGGCTCGGCTCCGTTGGCGCGGGAAGTCGGGCTCGTTTATAGTGATATGAGGACTGATGTGCGATGGGTCGTTAGCATCTTCGCGGTTCTCGTCCCGGGAACTCTGCCCAGATCTACGGGTGTCGATTCTAGCAAAAGCATCAGGATCGTCTTCAAGGGCCTGAGGCACGCCGCCACGGTCATATTCTCGAGGACTTGGAATACGCAGAGCACCTGTGTCTCTCCGTTGATTTTCTAGAAACGCGATATGGTGTTCTGGACTGAGTTGAGTTGGAACACGCAGACCACTCACGTTGCGGGCGTGGGATGGAGTTCCGGATTGGCTGCGGGGACCTTCCTCCTCGTTGCCCCCGTCTTTCTCATCTTCTGCACCTTCTGCGTCTTCATAATATTGTCGAGTGCCGCGAGGCGACTCAGAGGACTCTGAAGGCGACTCTGGCTCCGGTTTGACAACATGTTCGTTTTCTATACTCCGACCTGCTTCACCTGACCGGTTACGCAGGACCACAATTGAGCGGCCGCGGACACCTCTTTCTGCAGCTTCGTTGTCGTGCAGATCCTTGCCCGCCGTGACTGTTCTCGACCTCGACTTGGTACGACGCATAGCTCTAGCGTCCTGTACAACATGCTGAAAGCGCTTTTCGAACCAGTAGAGCCGAACAAACACGACGAAGGAGTGGATGAAAATCGGAGTCGTGAACATGGAAATCCAGTACAGGAAAACCTGCGAGGAGGTATGCAGCTTGTTGAAATCAATGGTGTTCAAACCGCTTTGGGTCGCGGCTCCCGACGCGAAGAAAAGCGCATCAATATAGGCAATATCTCCTGCAGCATATACAACGACCGATCCGATGATCGCCCACAAAATAATATAGACGTAGTGGATTGTAATAAAGTTGAGGTTTATCTGTCTCACGAAGGGAACTTTCTTCTTGATGGAAGTAACCGTCGGCAGGATGGAAGAGAACATCCTGCCTGTCCTAGGCTCCTGGAGCGCTGGGGAAGACCCCGCGCTCAACCTAGCAAAGCACTGACAATTCCGGATGGAGTATATATAGTTGGCGCTTTATCGGATGAAAAGGACGACCAAGGACGGATGCGAAAGATTCCGGGTAAAGCTGCGACAGTCGTAAGAGCAGATGATCACGACTCCGACCAGGAGATATCCGCGACAATTCTTGCGGGGGTATTGAGAAAATTGCGTAGTTATTGCAACAGACCACCGCTGTTAGCCTTTAGGAGCGGAGAAACCGCGCTTTGATGAAACAAAATGTAGCTGCAAGGCAGATCTCATGATGAAAAGGGACCGGTACAGTGAGCGATTGACGAGCGGGTTTCGAGGAAGGACGTCGACTGGAACGCAGGCAGGATAAGAATAAGCAGCTGATATCAAATTGCGCAGCAGGTCAAGAGTAAGAACATGAGACTAACCTTGGCGGTTCCGCGAAAGGGGCAGGCTGTGCTGGCTAGAATTTCTCGTCTTGTTCAGTCGGAGCAGCAACTGAGATCGAAGTAGCGCAGCGACGGTTGCTTGGCCAAGACCGCCCGAGTCGACACAAGCCCGGAAGCGATTAGATGCCCGTTACCACTGCGCCATGGAAGCCACCAGACGCGCCCAGAGAATCGCAACAGGGCTCCTGGAGGCCAATGGACGGCAGAAATGAGAAATGGAATCGATCTGTTCCTTTGGCTGTGTCACGTCGGGAATCTGACCGGATCTTATTATCTTTTTTGCAAGCTTTTTTTTTTCCCGCCGTGCGCACCACGGCTTTCACATAACAAAGTGCTGTACTAACTCGACGGCAGACCACGCCTGTTTCGGTAGGTGATATCTCGCTATTATTTGAAGGACCAGCTCAAGAGGGTCGAATTACGACGATGGAACTCTCTGTGTCGAAAACTCTAGCCTGCTCATTCGCGCACTGGCCATAGCGCTGTGCGAAGCCCCGCTGGGCTCCATGAGACATTTATCGGATTGACTGTACCATCGCCAGATGTGGAAATTGGGTGCCGCAGTTCATTTTGGCTCTCGGGCACGGAATTGCTTGTTTCTCTAGCCGGATTCTCGCTGTGGCGACTCGCTTCGAGACGGGACACTGGAGCTTTGGAATGTGGTCCCAGGTACAGGAGGAACTGGTGATAAGATCCAAGCAGCCCAGATCGAAATCGCAGGCACCAAATCCCCTGTGATATCCAATCGCTCCTCCTACGTGCTGAAAATGCCTACGAAGAAGCCTATTCGGAATCCAGGTACTCCTATACCCCATGGTATTTTGACCGTCCAGTATCCCTTGTTTCGGGGTCATGGTTGCGGTACTTTCTTTTGTTCCGTCCATCGCCCGTGCTACCATGTGGTGTATGTATGTACATAAGACTGCGCATATATGGAGTACATTCGAATTAGCCCAGTCGGGAAAATTCATCTTTGTCGGCTGTATGCGGGTCTAGCAGATCGTTCTTATCGATACATAAAGCCATTCCGGGCTACCTGCAGCACAATCGTCCACATTCGCACACCAGTCACAATGACGATCAACGCCTTGCGGGTTATTGTTCATGTGTGCTCGCTTCTACATTCATTTGACGTCTGGAGTGCTCCGTGGAGTATTTTGATGATGCAGTGGTCTGTCGCCATTCCAAGGTAGGTTTTGATCATCTGCTACCTTGGCAGCCGCCACGGGCGACTCCAATACCCCGCAGCTTCTGCGGGTATGAGTCTGTCAACATAAGAGTGGTAGACTAGTATAGAACAAGTGGTCAGCATGGTCAGAACCCCGCGTTGCGCATCGTCTCCTCTCACATGAGTATGCATATATGCGAGGCTACGGCTGACAACCGCGATCAGAACCTCCATTGACATTCCAGACAAATCAATGATGATTTTGGCGAAGCCATGAGCTAATAGTATGCAATGAATGAACATCTAGGCTGAGACGCGGACAAATGCATGAGACCTATCTCTAAATAATGCAGCGCTTCGACACCTTATTTTCCATAAATAACCCCCCTATCATACATGCTGACTGCCAATGTTCTTATAACCTTGTGACGCTAGAGTATGCTCTCAGAGTTTCTTAAGCAGGTGTCGATCTGTCTTAAGTCGCACGAATCCCACGAGACTTGTGGCGCCGAGAGCCATGGAGCCAGCGTAGAAGATAGCAGGATGATAGGCGTCGATCCCTTTCTGCTGTCCGCCAGAAGCGCTGAGTATGTAACCGGCAATAGGCGCACCCTGAGAGACGTCAGTACGAAACGGAAGATACCAAGTTTGAGAGCCCAGACGAGTCTCACCAAGAGATATCCACCAGCCCACCCTGTCACGATCATGCCCATCGCAACCGAGACTCTAGCAGACCCGAAGACATTTCCAATAACTGTTGGCATGGTGGCGAAGAACCCTCCATTGGCCATGCCGTTGATGACCACAAATGCAGCGAGAGGACCAAGCGACTCCGATACAGGCCACAGAACCAGCATGCTGACGGCACTCAGCAGGAGAGAGACAAACAGCGTATTGAGAGGCCCAACGCTGTCGCTTCCGAATCCACAAATCAACCGTCCCACTGCAGATGAGAAGTTGAAAGCAGCCACTAGACTTGCCCCGATACTAGAGGACAAATTGAGGGAGTTGGCGTACAATGGTAAGAAGAACGGCGGGACGAAGAGGGGAAACGTTGCAACAGCACCGGCCGCGAAGAGAACTGCAAACCGAACATCGCGGAATAATTTCCTAAAGCCATGGTCAGAAACACATACTACATCAAATGGCAGAAGGGAGACAAACCATTCAATGAAGGCGCTTGGCTGGATGGTCGTACGTTCCTTAATGAGATAGGCTGCAGGAAGGCCTGTCCCCAAGGTAATGAAACCAATGACTCTAAATGCCCATGCCGGTCCCAGTTCGGTCAACAGGCTGTTCATAATAAAACTAATAACAGCTCCCCCGAGGCCACCACCAGCGTAGACAATGCCATTAGCCACTCCGCGCTTCTTTTTGAAGTATTGCGCTGGCGTTACAGAGACGACCTAGAAAAATTAGTTCCGCCCAAGCGCTGGGGTCATCGGGTATAGGTGATTTACCATAAAGCATAAACTAATACCAAGTCAGAGGAGCTTCATATCTAAAGATGGACAATGTTTATATCTCTCACCTTGTTCCAATTCCTGTAATAACACCAGCAGTCATAAATAGTCCGCCAATATTCTCCGTAGCGAATCCGCTGAGAATCTCGCCCAGTCCGAGAAGCAACACGCCCAGAAGAGCAGTGATCCTAGATCCCAATTTCCTGATAACTCTGGCATTGAGAACAGCAAGAAACGATATACAAGCGGTGGTGAGAGATCCCACGAACGACAATGTCGAAGGGGACGATAATCCCCGTTCGACAAGGGCTGCCTGTGTCACCCCCCAGCAATAGGACGTACCGACAAACCACCAAGTGACCACTGCGCAACCAAAGATGACAACCCAGCCGTAACCGCCATCGGGAACCTGGGAATCAGCGATTAGAGAGGCTTGGATTACCTCGTCCTGGTCTGCAGCAGCTGAATGGCCATGTCTGGTCTGTCGTTCTTCAAGAGCGCCGCCGCTGGATTGAAGCTCGATAGCGGTAGTATGAGTAATAGTCGATGTCGACATTATTGTGCGCTTTCGATCCCCTGCTTGCGAGCTGACAGGGGGTTAATTGAACTTTGTCTACAAATATCGTAGAATTTTTTTTTTTTTTCTGGACGATCTCTGAAAAAACTGCAATAATGGTAGTCGTCTAGTGCATGTCACAGGGCGTAAATTGGTGATCAGTAATCAATCAAAGTGGGCCTTTCCGGATACCAAATTGGGATGAACACTCTCAATCTCGAGATTTTGAAGTTAAGACGCTTCAATTCAATTATTGCAATACGATCATTTGTGTGTTCCTCACAGTGAATCATGCAATCATAACTTAAAACGACGATAAAGAATTTAGTTCATGGTGCTCTTGCAAATGTGTAGTCCGTGAGTTTCAATATATATTGCGACACCAGGAAACAACAGTATTGCTAGAAAACATGAATAATTGCTGTAAAGAGCATCCATAGCATTAAAGCATCATTGCATATCCAAGAACTCGTTTAGTTTTACCTAAATACCAAGACCAATATCCAGAGGAACTCCACCGTCTGAACTGCCTGCAGAAGCGGGGTTCCATAAACTCGGGACGACTAAATGTCACTAACGGCATTACCCCTCCTATTCCCTATCGCTCTCCAGGATTTTACCCCGTAGCTAAACTACTTAGTTAAGTAGCTGTGTATCGATTAGTCATATCTCTGATACCTTAATCCCAGTACAATTGCTTTGTCCAAACACCATTTTCAGTATCTTGCGCCTTGAGAAATTCCACCTTGACCCCCGAGGAAGCACGAGAGATACAAGGCCACGCACGGAGTACAGTCAGCAAGATGGCCCCGACGTACAAGGTGGCCGTTATTCAATGGCACATAAAGGTCTGTGCAGAATCACCCGCATATCGTCTTGCATGTCTTGCATACGACTTGACTAACTCGCTCTGTAGGATCTGGCACCTGAAGAAAACCATGCCAAAGCGTGTGATTATATCCGCCAAGCTGCTGCTCAGGGAGCAGAACTGGCTGTGCTTCCGGAGTATGTTTCCCACGTGCAAAATTTGATCATTGTTTCTCGTAATCTAGAATTACTATGTTTATTCATTTCATCATCTCTTGGAATCGTCAAAAGTCCGCAAAGCTAACATCCATAACAGATACCACCTCGTTGGCTGGGTACCAGAAGATCCTCTCTACGTGACTCTCGCAAACGACTACCTCAAATATCTCAAGTCATACCAATCACTAGCCAAAGAACTCAACATCTGTATCGTCCCCGGCACTCTTGTCGAGCGCCACGTCTCCATATCCGACAATGGCACCGAGACCGCGCGACTCTACAACGCGGCGCACTTCATCGGTAACGACGGCCAAATCCTAGGCTCGTACCGCAAGAAGAATATCTGGATCCCGGAACGAGAATATCTCAGCTCGTCGGCTCATGACCCCCATGAAGTCATCGATACGCCGATTGGCAAAGTCGGCATGCTGATCTGTTGGGATTTGGCGTTCCCAGAAGCTTTCAGAGAGCTGATTGCTAAGGGTGCGGATGTTATTATCATTCCAACTTATTGTGCGTATATGATATCCCCCCCACCCTCTACTTTGTGTAGTACTATATCTTCCGAAGCGTGCATATGCTGTTGATTCGTCATCAAGAACCAGCTTCAGTATACCGTACTAAGAAACTAAAGGGACCAAATACGATGCTCTCCCGGAGGCTCTCGCCCTGAACCCAGAGACAGAAGTCCTCTTCATCGACTCGACCCTCACGGCCCGCTGTTTCGAAAATACCTGCGCGATCATCTTCGCCAACGCCGCCGGCCCCGACAACAAGTTCATGGGCACCTCGCGTGTCTCTCTACCCTTCGTAGGTGCGGTGGGGAGGATGGGCAGCGAGGAGGGTGTTTCTGTGGTGGATATGGATTTGGGAATCTTGGGTCTCGCGGAGAGTTGTTACAAGGTCAGGGAGGATATTAATAGTGAAGGATGGCATTATGTGTATCGGCATAATAGCACCGCGGGGTTGTGAAGGTGTCTATGTAGGAGGGGAAGGGGGTGAGGCAAAATAGTATCGCGTATATAGATGTACATAGACACTCCTGGGAGAACAACTTGATCAGTTAAAAGTCCTCAGAAGAGAAGATGCCCCGTACTCTACATAACGGAGTCAAATATGGAGTAGCATATCAGAGGCATTCCCGATTAATCCCCGTCGAAGATCGTGGTGGCTGTGCTGCATTGTGCCGAATCCGCCACGTGTTCTGTCGACTGACCAATCAATACTCGGTATGCAACATTGTACGTGTAGACTAGCACTTACAATATGGTATACTCTTGAAGATCGAACATCTGATGGATAAACAATGCGCGTGGGTGGGGAGACAAAATTGTACGATAATAGTATGCTCATCTCATTGCATATGCTGCCACTGGGCTCGGTATCTACTAATATTTTCTCTCGCGCCGGATTTTATTTTGCCTAATCGAAAGAGGTCGCGCCAGGACTCAAACACGACCGCAGAAATACAGTAGAACGAATGAGGAAAACAGAATGCGAAAATCATTAGTCTTATCTAAAAAATCGGGGAAGAGGATAAAAGGGCTAGGGTAGGTGGAGGTCAGAATGTAGTGGTCAAAAAAGATATCGTCAGGCAGGCCAATGGAAACAGCTCATCGTAAGGGAGACAACAACAATCTTCATGTCTGAAATGGAAACATAACCATGCTAGCTCATAGACAGACAGACCCAAAATGAAATTCATTCAACGGCCACCGATCAATGAAATAGGCGAACAATGACCATGAACCCGCAGGTAAAGGCAAACTGGTATAACGGAACATGTATATCACTCTCCCGGCAGGTGCCCGGAGACTCCACGTGGGATCCATCCTGTCTACTGCACTTGGCTGACAATCTCGCTGGCGCGAGACAGACTCTCCACCATCTGCTGGCACTCTTTCCGACGGCGGATCGTGTAATCGCTCTCCTTAAGCAGATCGTCCAATTCCTGGGTGCGGTACATGTTCTCAAGCAACTCGCGTTGCATCTCCTCCTTACTGAACCTGTTCAAAGAGTTAGAATGTAGTGTCAGAGCGAGGTATGATTAGATACGTACTGGACAAGGGTGTACATGATAGCCTTGGGAACCATGTCGATCATTGTGCGCTTGACAATGTTGAAGTAGGATTGGATCAACAGCTCTGTTATGGAGTTAGTATCCGTTGGAACAATACCACCGGGTAAAGATAGTCTTACTGATAACTTCGACTTCGCTGTTCTCGCGCTCCGAGAGAGTTCCAGACGCTCTCAGGGTGGGTGGTGGAGGCTCCATAGCGGCCATCTTCTTCTTGTTCTTAGACGCGAAGAAGCTGCCAAAGAACCCACCGTTCGTCTCAGTATCGCCCCTCATGGTGTCCAGGGATGGACTGCCCGAACGGGGAGGAGGCAACGGCTTTCCTGTCTTTGGGTCGACCGGCGTAGGCTTTCCAGCGTTCTGGCGCTCGTTGACGATAGCCATAGCCTGTTAAAGTTAGCGTTGACGTTCACGCTGCCTCGAAATATCACTTACTCTGTGGCCATTGAGGAAATCGGGGTGGCCAGTATTGACGTAGCACGCTTCCATGGCGATCAGATCCCTCACAAGCTTGTTGGTAGGTTCCATGGCCTTCTTGAAGAACTGGATGACCACAGTGTGGAACTTCTCCTTGAGCATGGGGTATCTCCGGAATAGCTGCTTGTTAAGGAGCTGGCCTAGAATGCGAACCAGTTCGTCATAAACCAAAGAAACACACTTCAAACTGGGATCCTCCAGTCGCTTGATCTGTTGCTTGACGATAAGCTCGAAAGCAGTGGTGCCGACAAACAGCGCGGGCGATGAACCAGAAGAGTTGTAAAGAATAGTCCTAATGTCGATATCCTTAACCTGGTCAAAGGGATCGACGGCCTTGACACCGTTGGAGTACAGTTCGTGGAAGACGAAACTGATACGGGCACCACCGGAAAGTTCGACACTTGACAGCTCCTGGTTGTTTCCATCCAATACGGTCCGGTACTCGTTGCTGAATTCCGTGATGATGTTGAGGACGATGTTCGCAGCGTTGCCGAGCATGGAATCCCCGAGTTGAGAAAGCTCCGAGGTATACTTCTGGAGAGAAGAGGAAATCCTGGCCTTGATATCAGGAAGTGTTTGCTTGATGTGCATCATGAGGATCTAGAAGAGATGTTTTCGTTAGTATTTCTGTAACAGTCAGTGTGTGCAGCGATTTATACGAACCAAGTTGAGCTTTCTCGCCAGGTAAGGAGTTCCACAGTATGACGCCTTGTTCCGGTACGCTTTGTGGCCCTCAAAGAAGTTCTTCTCGTGCTCGAGCGCATACGAGATGGCACGCTTGTTCTCTATGTCACGCTGACCACGGTTGACCACGGGGACGTAACCGAGTCGCAGAGGAATGATCCTGCCCGCAAGAATATCCACGACGTCCGTACCCTCGTCCATCAGATCAACCTTTGTCAAAACACCGATTGTGCGCTGACCCTCGGGATCGACTTCGCGCGCCAGCTTCAAACCATCCGAGTTGGCCAAATCCTGGTTTGCAGCGGTAACGGCGAGGATGATCGCATTTGGCTTGCTGATATACTTCAAAACCATATCCCTAATCTGCTTTTCGATATCCTTCGGCTGGTCGCCCACCGGGACCTTTGTGAGACCAGGCAGATCGACCAAGGTGAGGGTCAGGACGTTCGGAGAGTAGATGCGCAGGTTGATCGGAGCAGGGGAGATGCCTGCATTGCGGCCGACTTTTGCTTCGGTTTCGCGTACAATCTCATCCCGGATCTTGTTGAAGTCGTGGAATCGCTGGCCCGGCAGATGTAAGAACTCGCCATACTCGTCAAGATTCGCCTCGGAGTCCGTCGAGTCTTTCAGGGTCTCCTCCTTTACACCATTCGTCTGCTTGCCCGCGGGCTTGTTGATCAACTGAAGAATAAGGGGTCGTCGGGTCACGATTCCTGAACCTCGGGGCAGGCTGACATCGCGCGACGGCGGTGGTTAGCGGTGACGCGGACAAAGGAAAGGGCTGCGACAGGATCATGCAGCTACTCACAAGTCTCTTCCAACGATGTTTTCCAACACGGAACTCTTTCCACTGGATTGCGATCCAACGACGGCTATCTGTGGCAAGTCGATGGGGTTTTGGACCTAGTAGAGGGGTCAGTCTGGCAAGTTGAGGACAACAAACAGGACAGCGCAACATACGCCCACAGTCGTGAAGACATCCTGCAGTTTGTTAACGAGGTTGATAAGGTTGGGATCATTGACGTTTATCCTGAGGCATACTATCGTTAGCTATCTTCTGCGGGGAGAACTGGCCGTGGAGGAACGGGGATGCGCACGAGGTCGGCGTTGCCATGGCTGGGAAAGGCCACGGAGACGAATCCGCTCAACAGGTAGACAGTAAAAGAAAGCACAGAAGGATACGCTGCCGCTGCAGCGGTGAAGTTCAAGTCTCTGAGCCGGGAAGCGGTCGTAGGGAGGAAAAAGGTGGCGGTGATGTAGTTAGCATACAGCAGGTATGTTGCTAGTCAAGCGGCCAAGTGTGAGTTCGCTTCCGCTCTGATAGGGAAGTCCTGAGGCTGCCCTGGTTTCTGCGAGCTTAATCCTGGCCCGCCCCCGAGATGCTGGGCAAGTGATTATCGCTCGACTCCAACGGAAAATCTAGAACAGCGATGCAGCGCCCAGTCAGATTGCGTTCTCAGACGGCAGTTAACCGGCTATTTCGATATTCTATTTCTATTTCTGCTCTCTTCTTCCTCTTCTCTGCCCCCTTTCCCCTTGACTTATATTCCCCCGGCACTTGGACCGCGTCACGGGATGCCGTCGCTTGGCCACCAGAGGCGAATTAATACTGCTGCCTGACCTGCTCATCATTGCTATGGGCTACGAGTACGCAACAAACACGTGGAACGGCACAATGCGTGATATCTATACTGTGTAGGTATTCGACGTAACTTCAAACCAAACGCAAGATATATAGCTATGATGGAACTTGGTATGCTACAGCTTCTGGAACCCAACGTCTCCCCCTATCAACGGCGCAATCTCCTTACAAGTCAGACGCCGATGCAAATCTCTCGGACATCTCCTGCAGCAGTTTGTCGTACTGCGAGGGCATCAGCCATGAACTTAGAACAACTTAGTGGGGTGGGTTTTCTTACCTTCGCCGTCACGGCCTTCTCGTCGTCAGGGACCTCGAACTTCATGCTGCGCAGCGCCGTCTGAATGTCCGCCGTAGCCTCTCTGACCTTGGCCCAGCTCTGACCCTGCGCGACCGCCTTTTGAGCCTCATCGTGGAAGCCCATGAAGGCCTTCATCATGTACTCAGTCTTCCATAGGGGGCAGAACTGGTCGTAGTCACTGTAACCGTTCTGCTGGAGGAAGTCGTCCTTCAGGAGGGCAGCAACATCCAAAGTGATCTTATCGCCGTCACCCAGCGCGGATTTACCAACCAGCTGCACAACCTGGTCAAGTTCCTCAGACGTCGACAGAAGCTCCTTGATTTGGTCTCGAAGACGAGGGAATTCGGGGTGGTCTTTCTCGTAGTATTTGTCGAGGATGTTGGTGTATTTGCTGTAGGACACACCGGTGTTGATCGAAGGGAAGTGCTTTCGCTGGGCCAGCTTCTTGTCCAAACCCCAGAACACCTGCACGATACCAAGGGTACTGCTAGTAACCGGGTCCGAGAAATCACCACCAGGAGGGCTGACGGCACCGACGATACTGACACTGCCCTCTCTTTCGGGGCTACCAAGTGCTGTACTCTTTCCAGCACGCTCATAGAACGAAGCGAGCTTAGCTCCCAGGTACGCGGGGAAACCCTGGTCAGCAGGCATCTCTCCCAGACGACCTGAAATCTCACGCAGAGCCTCTGCCCAACGAGAACTGGAATCCGCCATCATTGCAACGTTCTTTCCCTGGTCACGGAAGTATTCGGCGACAGTGATACCGGTGTAGATAGAGGCTTCACGAGCAGCGACGGGCATGTTCGAGGTGTTTGCGATCAGACAAGTACGCTTCATGATGGGCTCTTTGCGGCCACCAACATCGATCGACAGCTACGTATATAGCCCATTAGCATAGCGACGAGTGGAGCGATGTCGAGTATTTCACCCACCTCTGGGAAATCCATAAGCACCTCAGCCATCTCATTACCACGCTCACCACAACCGACGTAGACGATGATATCACTGTTGGAGAACTTGGAGACACTCTGGGAAATGACAGTCTTGCCGCATCCAAAGGCACCAGGGATACAGACGGTACCACCCTGGACACTGGGGAAGAGAGCATCCAGCACTCTCTGTCCGACAATGAATGGTGCATCGGCCGTTAGCTTCTCATTGACCGGTCTGGGCACACGGACGGGCCAGGTGTGCATCATGCTGTACTCCGTCTTCTTGCCGTCGAACTCAACCTCCAGCAACTTCTCATCAACAGTGTAGCTTCCAGGCTCAGCTATTCGGGTGATGGTACCACGCGCACGGGGTGGCAGCAGGATCTTGTGGTCATCCAACAAGCTGTTCTCGAAAACGCTACCCCAGATGTCACCTCCAGTGATGTGGTCGCCCACCTTGAGGGAACCGGGCTTGAAGTCCCATTTCTTTTCGCGATCAAGAGCAGGCACGGCGATACCACGGGGGATGTAGATACTGTCGGACTTGGACGAGATGGCCTTGAGGGGTCGCTGGATACCGTCGTAGATAGTCTCCATCAGACCAGGACCCAGCTCGACGGACAATGGCTTTCCTGTTCTCACGACGGGGTCTCCGACAGTCACACCGGCTATAATTTGGAAGAGAAGTTTCTATGTCAGCTTCATCTAACCCGCACAGAGAGCTCGAACCAGTCTGTTTGTACCTGTTTCCTCGTAGACCTGGATGGTCGCCCTGTCTCCCTCGATCCTGATAACCTCTCCGACAAGCTGATCATGGCCAACACGGCACTGGAGGAAATCATCCTAGTCAGTATCCAGCACTGAGATGGCCGCGGGGCAACTACAGCGTACCAGTTCGTACATGGCGCATCCAATCATGTTCTCAGCCACGACGACAGGACCGGCGACTGAGAAGATAGAGCCATATTGGTCCTCAGCGGCTTCAAGGCGCTTTCTCTCCTTAGTAGAAGGCGCCATCTTGCGTATGCTCCAGGCGTCGATGACCGGGTCTGCAGGTGGTGGAGGGGGCTGCTCGATACTGCTCGAGCTGTTGTAGGAGGTGGGCGAGTCGGGGAGCGGTGGCAGGTCGTCTAGTCTGGGCGGCGGAGGCGGAGGAGCTTCCTGTGACGACGACCTCGATCCGGCCTCAGCAGAACCAGCAGCGCCGGACGACGGGTCAACAACACCACCGCTGGCGATCAGATCCAGCAGAGAAGGGCGTGCCTTGAGTCGAATCGTCCTCAAGCCCAACATACACTTTCCATTCAGCGCTGGCCAAGTGTTTACAGTTCTGAGGGCCTGCTGAGGGCTTGGTGGTGGTTTACTGCCAGCTCCGCCCAGAACGCCGAACCACGGCCTAAGAGATAATAGTCTGAGCTCCACGCGGCTCATGCTGAGGAGGCCATCAACTGATCCTTGTGCTGCTTATTCCCTTCCATTGTCCTGCTGTGAGAGTCTATCATCCAGTCCCTGGCCCTGTCGAACTAATATGCAGTGCCGTAAACAATGATGCGCAGCATCTGTGGTTATGTTCCGCTTATCTCAATACAAGACGGTAGATCCACACTCCATGACATATGGTACTTCATGGTGCTGATCTCTGTATGGGTTTGCCTATACTTAACCACTATGTCGTATGAACGACTTTGCAATTGATTCGTTGGCCGCATCAATGGAATGGTGATGGATATAAGTATCATGGACGATCACCAAATCATCCTCTGTTTAAAGCGTAGCCAGGGCCCTCTTTAGAATGCGCAGTATATGTATGAGGCCCTGGGTCAATTTACACACCTTCATATGATGATCTCAGACTTTCGTTATGACCCTAAATGGACGTCGTTTGACCCATCAGAAACCGTAACTGCGGACTATTTACGCCGAGACTCTTATCAATGCTGCAATCGATGGGATACTTGCTAAAAGGATTCGAGATATCGTTTAATGCAACCAATCCCTGTAGACTTGAAATTTCTGTGAATTATTCCCCTCAATTCTCCTTAATTTCCGAGAAGAAAACATGTCCCTCGACAGGCCATCCGATCTGTCCTTGTCATTCGCTGCGATTTCCATCTAACAGAGGAGGTCTCCGGCAAACAAAGAGGCTGAGGAAGCGGGGGGTCTCCGACAAAAATGGCATGTACATACGGCATGGTCGTTCTTTCCCAGTTGATAGCGTACCCCGCGAGGTACTTAAGATGATGGCACCGGCCGACCGGAGCATCGCTTGTTAAGCTGTCTTTCTAGACTCATCCAGCCACCAGAGATTAACCAGTTACCTTTCCAAGGAGAAATTAAACTACTTCTATCGTCTCTCCATTGTCAAACGGTGACAGACATGCCTGCTTCTGATGGTCTTCGTAGGTGCTCGTTCTAAGTAACCGACATGTGGGGCAATCACTTAACAGAAGCAGAGCCACCCCTCACTCCAGAGGAGCGAACTATCGTCAAAGGCTACGGCGGCTGGACTTCCTTCCTGGCTAGCTTTGGATTGAAACCGTGGAATGACGATGATGCTGCCGAAGGGAAGGCCATCTTAGAGGGTTTCGTTGCGCAAGAGCAGGAGGGGAAGAAAGGGGCTTAACTGGAGTCCCCCGTACAGGTACGTGTCTTGGATAATCACCAGCCATCAAAGTGTCCATAATTAACAAGGCCATAGGTCAATATGCTGGAGATTCTCTCGATGGCGATATTGCAGACACACGATGGGGTCGAGAGGAGTGTCCTGACAGCCGTAGCAGTTTGTGACCTAGACTGAAAGCTCTAAAAAATAGTCTCAAATCAGCGTTTCATAAAAAGGCTCTACTGATATCCAAATGGTGGTAGCCTTTATTCAAGAAAAGTGAAATAAGTAAACTGCTTGGACCGGACGGTGGACATTGAACGATTGGATAATAAACAATAAGGTGCTAATCAAAAAATCAGACCGGCGTAGTGCCTACAGTGGCGTTGATCTGCTTCTAGACGTTGATATTTTTTTTATATCTCCGCCTCGTTTGTATCTCAAGTGCGGTCCATTTCTACCATGACAATTCATTGTCCTGGAAAGTGTTCTGGTGATCAGTTTCTTGTTCCTGGTCTTTTGTGTGGTTCCTTGTGCGTAAGTATGATGACATACTCGGAGAACTTACATACTCTAAATCCAAGGAATATGAACCAACCGCCAAGATTTTGATTCTCCAGGTTTTTCTGATACAAAAGTGCACTGCTGCACTTTCACGAAGGGTGCGGAAAAGCTACGCGCTTCAATTGCACCTATCAATTATGGCCTCGTCGGACGGTATCGTTGAGCCCTTTCTGGGCGCCTTGCAGGCATGCGTCTCTGTCCTGCTTACACTTTTCTGGGGACTCGCTGCCAGGAAGATGAAGTTGCTGAAAGAACAGTCGATCAACGATCTTTCGGGCCTAGGTGTGAAGGTTTTCCTGCCGGCTTTACTGGTTGTCAATCTCGGCTCACAGCTACATCTCGACACGGGCCTCGACTATATCCCAGTATTAGGTAGGAACAATCCGACTATCAGTTCTGCAATACACTGATAATAATATTTTCTTACAGTTTGGTCGATAGTATACACAGTACTGTCCATTTTGATGTCTCAGGTTATCACCAAAATATTAAAACTCCCTCCCTGGGTTACCCCAGCTTGTGCCTTCAACAACACTACTTCTCTACCATTGTTTCTGATTCAGTCGCTAGAGAGCGCGGGGAGCCTCAAATTGATCATCCCGGACGGGTCCTCAATGTCTGATGCGGTTGAGCGATCGCAGAGTTACTTCCTAGTCTGTGCTGTCATCAGTAAAGTGATAGCTTACGCGGTGGGCCCGAAGATGCTGCAAGATGGAGACAATGCAGACGACCACGACGAAGAAAACCAGCAGAGTGGAGGAGATAATCAGGACGCCGAGCCTAGCGAGGAACAGTTGGATGAAGAGACTCCATTGTTACCCGAGTCTGTGCATAAGGCGGGACATAAGGTGGCGTCCCCGTTCAAGCATGGTGCGAGCTACGTCTTCTCTCTCTTCCCCAAACGCGTCAAGCAGGACTTAGTGTCAATCGATTCTCCATTTGTCGACACTGCTATTCTATGTGCGTTGACGGGCCTTGTCCTCGGATTGGTGCCTCCTCTCCATAAGGCCTTTTTCGATCCATATGACAAAGGAGGAATCTTCAATGCTTGGTTGACAGCAAGTGTGAAAAATGTTGGGAAACTATTTACAACATCCCAAGTTTTCGTCGTTGGAGCAAAGCTTGGTGTTAGCTTCGAGAGAATGAGGCGTAGCGAAGGATCCGGGAAGGTCCCAAAGCGAGCAATTCTCACGATCTTCCTTATCCGTCTCGTTGTCTGGCCAGCGTAAGTCGGGATGATTCTATACTTCCATTTACTGCTGCTAATGTCGGTTTATTCAGAATAAGCATTTCTATCATTTATGGCCTTGCTCTCAAGACAAGTCTCGTGCGAAATGACCCGGTCCTGTGGTTCACCATGATGCTTATGCCAACTGGTCCTCCTGCGCTGATTATCTCAGGTCTGGCAGAGCTGGCGAAGGTATCGGAGGTGGAGAAGTTTGCGGTCGCCAAAGCTCTTGCGGTATGTAGAACAAATACCTCACCCTCGACTGGATTATTACTGACTTGTGCAGCTAATGTACGCCCTGTCTCCATTTGTCTGTTTCACTATTACCGGTGCATTGAAAGCGACGCAAGCGGTAGTTAAACAAAAGTAATGAGAACACGAAATAATCTGAGAAGGGTTACCGAACGATGGATGATTTATCAAAAACTGAGCATTAAGCTTAGATGATACCAGTTATCTTCTGTATTGCATGTTGGCTTGACGGTCGTGGGAGTTGATCTAGGGTATTGCACAAATATTGTACATATAAGACATAGCATCTTGATTAGAATATAAACTACATTCTTACGCATCCTTGAGCCACTGTCCTACTAGCCTTGCCCTAGGAGTGATTGACCATTGACGCCTGTATAACTCCCAGCGAAGTGGTAGTATACATGACGTCATCGGGTTTGCTACCCATTCATGCTGCGAGAAACAGACATTGTGCGATGATTAAGGATTCATATTTTAGAAATCAGTTAGATTATATTTGTATTGGTATAGCTCCGTTGCGCAATTTGATCAACAGGATGGTATAACACGAGATCGCGAAACTCCCCGGCTGAGGTGGAGGAATCTCATGACGATCCAGTCAATTTCGGTTGGAACGTAAGTGAATGTCATTTACTTCTATAGAACCAAAGCGCAGGTCAGCCATCATATCTGTGGCCTTTAAAAAGCACCAGCTTTTTAATGCCGTCTGGAGGAGACACGTACTCCGCAGCCCTTGCAGGTGCAGCTGCTGCCACACGAGCAGTTGTCGGGACCGGTGCAGTTACACTTTGATCCTTCTCCGCAGCCGCAACCCATGATGGTAGAGTTCGGTTTCAAGGGATGGACGGAACAATAGTTTGAAACTTCTTGTTGATTAGGTTGTTTGAGAATTGCGTGCTTGAGACGAGATGTTAGATCAGGTTAGATCCTTGAGGACCTTCCGAGAAGCTGTATTTATATTTCATCGGGGACGCCACGGAGCAGCCTGTCAGATGCTTGGGTGAGCTCGACGGTATCACTATGGCGTCAGCGGGGATGAGGCGGATGATCGGAATGGTCATCCGTATGTGGCGTGGATACAGATCGAAAGACAACGGGGTGCGGGAGATGTGCCATTGGCCGTATCGGGTCATGCTACTGGACTATTGAATACAAGTAGAGGTAAATAATTGTTCCCTTATTGGCTATACCACAAGGTTTGGACATTTCTATGTGTTGACCACGGGAAGATTGACTTGACATCTGTTGTTTTGATGCACAATGTTCCATTTTTAATGCTTAAGTATCGACCCATTAATTGATCGTCTGTGTGATCTAGGATGCGAATATCCAGCTTTACAGTTTTTTCATGCGAGATAGGCCTAGTCGTGCACCAAATATTGATTTATCGGACATAACAGGAATTCTGGAATTCTGGTTCAATCTGGTCAGTTACCGCCAATAGCCCTTCGGAGTTCGGCCTCTACGAATAGTCCCAAGCAAGAACTCCACGATAGCGCATCTTTCCACTGGCAAGTTTATCCGCACAGGCCTTTACACCTTCCAACGTCATGGGGAACTTTTCCACAATGACATGTATATCATTTCGAGCAGCGAAGTCAATAGCCTTTTCTCTGTAAACGGGTATCATTAGTCGGTTTTCATGTTCCTTCGACACCATCACTTACTGGAGAAAGTGGCTGCAGACAAGACTGCCAACGACCTTATGTCCCAAGAGCACAGTTGGGGAGTACGGCAATGCAATCTCTCCCATATCGACACTGAGGAAGATGATAGTGGCGCTATGGCTTAGTATGGGATAGAATATCGCCAGGTCAGATTTCGCAGAGCCACTGAATAGAAGACGGTCCAGTGGCTTTATCCCAAGAGTCGAAAAATCGGCCACATCCTCTGTGGCGTAAAACTCACTGGCCCCAAGGTCTAAAGCTTCCTGGCGCTTGTTGTCAGTGGATGAAAAGACGACAACTTCGCAGCCCATTTTCTTGGCATATTGGATAGCCATATGGCCCAGCCCTCCCATGCCAACGATTCCGATGCGGTCGTAGGCCTTGCAGTGCTCTATCACAGGAGACCAGACTGTCGCACCCCCGCCTGTAAAACCCAAGCCAAAGTTAGCAATGGTAGTAAAAGAATATTTATGACCTCGAAGAGTAACTTACACATCAGAGGAGCAGCATCCTCAGAAGCCAGAGCGTCAGGGATACGGAAGATCCATCTCTGATTGCGAATGGCATGGCTGCAGATGGAACCTCCCGTTTCCTGGTCTGTAACGAAGTACAAGGCTCTGTCTAGGCAATATGCATCTCTACCCGAATGACAGAATTCGCATAGATCGCAAGTCTTGTTGACGGCACCCCACCCAACTCTGTCTCCGTTTTTGAATAGTGTGACGCCGGGTCCTGCCTCTTCGATGATGCCGACACCTGACAACGTGAGTGTTGTTTGTTAATCTTTCCTTTATAAAGTCCCAACGATCTGGACAATACGAACCTTCATGACCAAGTACCATTGGTTGCTTAAGTGCAAGTATATCACTTCCACAAAGTCCGCTGTGAGTTACGCGGATCAAAACCTCTTCATCTTCGATGGCAGGGAGGGCAGTGATTTCTCGCACGATTCCATTTTCGGATCCGCGAAACTGAACTGCGTTGACCATAGCTGCACAAGATGATAAGTTATTACTCAATTGTTCTCAAAGCAAATCCTTTCGTTTGTTTATATTTGAAGACGACTTTCGAATACCGCAATGACGAGGACAGAGAGAAGATATCTATAACAGCTCACTGCTACTGAGATCGAGAGTCTGCCATTTTCTAGCAAGATGTCAGTTTCGAGAACGTGCGTTGTCTTTACCACGTTCTACCTACTATAGACTAAAAGGCGGTTTTGCATATTGACCTTGGGCTTTCTATTGGTGCAAAGTGTATTCTGGAAGGTAAAAGGCAAACGGCAGGTTGTAGTCTTAGTCAGATGCGTGTATTGCTGGCCGAAAAAATGATTAGGGCAACTTCCAGCTATCCGAATACGACTCGCGGTAGACAGGGGTCGGACCGGATACTAAATCGACAACAAATGATATTATGGTAACAAGATCTAGCTTCGACGGCTTATTGGATCGATTTGCTTTAGAACTTGAAAGCGGTTTGTCCTCAAGAACAGTATGCCGCTGGAAGATCCTAGTCAGTCGGACTGTGTACTAATCAGTTGGTCAAAAGTGACGCATGTCACCTAGATCCAATCACTATTATGATAAGAGATATATGTTATGACGCTTACACAGCGACTAAGCCATTTACCTAGGAGTATTGGCACGAAGGTCCACAAGTCAGTCCGATGGGGTCGTTTATCCATATAATTCGTGGACTGAACATTTTCGCTGGCCGGATACTTTCCACGAAGCTTTCGAGATAGTATCTTTCAAATCACAAGGCTATATTATATATTACATAGTTGTATATATCCCGCCCTCTATGGCGTTTCTTGTTACAAATATCCGGCACCGTAAGATTGAGAAGAAACACGAATTATGATATACAAGGTCCAGCAAATGCTTGTCAACCTACCAGCAGCCTCTTAGGAAAGAGTGGCTTTTCACCGCGCTTTTCACGCCAGTAATTGGTAGCTCTGAATAGATCCGTACAGTTTCGTACCGTCCATCCCCAACGCTTTAAGAAGTCTTCTGTGAGCTCCCAGCAACTTCCATCCCATGATGTACCCCATACAATAATGCCCCTGCGACCAGTTATTGCGCTTTGATATCCACACATATCGTGGCACAACTGCGCGTCATCGAATGTGTCCCCTGCGCGGATCAAGTTATCCCGCATCTGTGGACTTGGGATAATATCAAACCACGGATGATGTGGGATTGTGCACTGTAACTCTGTTGGTTGTAGTGATGGGGGCAACGTGCTGACATCGACGAGACAGGGACCTATTCTGCAAAACTGGGAGATAGCCTCGTCGACGTGATGCTCCTCTTTCTGACCCAAGATATCGGTATTTTTCCAGAAAGCATGTATCGCATTGAGACGCAACACGCCCGATAGTAGATTGGGACGGGGCGCGCCTCTCAGATACTGCGCATACACGAAGCGTTCGAAATTGTCGATAGCTGCTTTTGTCTTCTCTATATCGGGGGCACAGATATCGATGCTATCGATCTCCGTTGGAGTAAGCTGTAAGGCCCCACAATTGTCATTCTGAACTACCAGTGCATTGTTCAAGCTTTCTCTAGCTTGGACCAGCTCGAGATCGGCCGACTTCGACCGAGCGTGGTCGGGACTCTTAGTAGCGGGAGAGAATTCATGAGCTTTTTTGCGTTGGCCTGGGCCATCGTGTAAAAACCGCTGTCAGCCACTAGCATATTCGTTGTCGCAAGGGTCCCCATCAATTACGACTTACGATATGCTCTCTGATTTATCCGATTCTGTAATTTCCTTCGCCGCCTCTGATTGGTAATGCCTCTCCAGTCTTCGATAGGTAAGGCTTTCTCGCTGTTTGGAAACCATATGGGTGGTATATTACTTGCGACAATGTCCATTTTGTCTCTGGTTTGATTCAGGAAGTATTACTATCTGATGTTCAAGAATGCACGTTGAGTTCTGGGATGATCAGGGCAAACGATGGAGCGGGCAGTCACCGCCACACTATCTCCTTCCGCCCACAATGGCGTTATCGGAGTTAAGCTGGGAAAGTCCACTTTTGCAGTATATCTGGTCATCGCAAAAACATATATTATGTATATAATATAGCAGCGGATTTTTCTGGCTTCTAAACGATATACAAAGTGCACTACAGAACAAGCTCACGATCAGCATTGTGTGAGGGCCACGGATATCCCATCTCTGCGGAATTGACCGACACCACTATCTCCCCGCGAGTGATTGCTACTCTTACTCAGACACCATGATATTGGAGAAGCAGTACTGTATCATAAAAATTTGTTCTATTTTCTATTCCTATTGCTTATTGGGAACGTATCTCTCTCAGAAAATAGCTATACAGTTTGGGGGGCTGCTAACTCCTCCAGGCATGTTAAGCGGAGCACTGGTAACGAAGAATTCCCATCGGTTCTCTTGTTGACAGATGCGAGCCAAACCCTCTAAATCAAATAATTCACCAATTGGGACACCCCAGCCCGCCAACAAGACTCCGTGCATGAAAACGCTTTTCATGGAATTTCCATCAGGCTGCAAGTAACTTTCTTTGGGAGGGTACAGCTCGAACGATATAGCGTCACTAGCAACCGCAGCGAATCCTGTATCCCATATCCAGCGTAGCATCTCTTCTGTCCCTTGCACACCTGCATGTTGAGGTTCGTTCGTTCGTCCATATGCAGCTTTGTCTTCCAAGGTCATTTGTGTATCCCACTCGCGGGTGACCCCTATGCGGATGAATAGTATGTCTCCAAAGCGAAATTCCGTCTGCTGTTCCCGTGCTATATCCTTCAACACTTCTAAGGGAATAGAATGATCGGAAAATGTGGAGTACTTGATTCCATGCCTTGCTGCGTATTCAACATAATCAAGCAGCACACCGCGACCACATATGCCCTCTTTGGCCCAGTGTTGAAGTCCGAGCCGAGTGCTACTCCGATCCATGATTTCTGCCCCTGACATGCCACCGTAAAACATTCTTCTGAAAGAATTCTCGGGGGTAGGAGAGGGAGCTGCAAAATGACGTAGACCATCCCATTGGCTGGATTGCTGTGGATTAATTATATACAAGTCATCAAACGCAATGCCATCCATGATCGGGAGAACATGATGCTGGGCTGGTTGACGGTTGAAGTTGGCAACTTCGAGTTTGTTCATATCCCAACTGAGAGATACTCGTCGACCAGTCCTGATGCATGATGCGGCTGCCTTGATAGTGTCTGGAGTCAAGATTACGAGCCGGCCCAGACCCTCTGCATGGGAGTTCGGCGGTGTGTTCCATACCCGAAAAGGATTTGGTAGCTCATCAAAAGGCGTTCTGTGTATCTTCAATATGGCATCCATTCCATGAACCTCATCTCCAATGACCGTAGTAGTGGCGGCCTCGGCGGTGGTAGTCGTCGTTGCTTCAGTCATTTCGAGCTACTCGAAGAAGTTTTCTGGATAGGAAAAGCGGACGGACGGTTGATGAAACGTGAGTTTTCTGATCAGAGAATTGGCTATTTAGCGAACGATATCCAATTACTGTAGTACAATGAAGTCACAGGACACTGGATTCTTTGCTTATTCTCCAGTTTGACGAGATTACACAAGCGGGGAATACGTTGACGTCGACATCTGGGGTATAGCCGGAGCGTGCCACCGTACTCCTGGAATGCGGAGAACCCCATGTTCTCCAAGGCAAGTACTCCACAGAAGAGTGGGTTAAAGTCGTATTTTATGCAAAATAGTGTTTTGAGGTGACGTCGTATGTCTTCGTACAGTGGGATCCCGAGCAAGGCTCGTTGCAAGCTGACGAATGACTTAGCTTCTTAACGTGATTCCGTATACTGTCTGTGAACCACCGACTATGAATGTCTCGAGACAGCTTAGGTATCTGAAAGAAGACATATGGAAACATAAAATCCAATCCTAGTTCTTTTTGATTATGAGTACCTCAATAACATTGTTTGGTAGTTGGTCTATGCAATTGATGTATTTCAGATAATTAATCTCGTCTTAGAACAATGTCCTAATAATGATCTTTGACCGTCATCGTGCAGCTTTTAGAGACCAGAAACTCATTTACGGCAACATCCTTGCCGCTTTCCTTCCCTATGCCACTGTCCTTCATTCCGCCAAATGGTGCTTCAGCAGCAGAGCTGTTTCCTGCGTTCTAAAATGTAGATATTTGTTAGATGCCGATCATCTCATTGCAAGTAACTGATGTTAGGAGGCATTTGATGTATCTCACCAGGGCAATCATTCCAGCCTCAAGGTTTTCCATCATCCTCCAACTCCGATGAACATTATCAGTGAAGATGTAGCCCGCTAGGCCATACGGAGTGTTGTTGGCCAGGTCTGTGACTTCCTCTTCTGAGCTAAATTGAGAGATACCAAGAACAGGACCAAAGACTTCCTCATGGCTCATGTCCATATCGTCAGTCACGTCAACCAAGATTGTCGGTTGCATATAGAAGCCATTGAGTAGAGAATCATCTTGATTTCCTGCATCTTCTTTTGATAGTCGAAGTCCACGCCCGAGCACCATTTTGGCACCCTTGCTTACAGCATCTGATACGAGGGCTTCCAACCGATCTAACGTCCGTGAGACAGTGACAGGGCCCATGGTAGTTTTAGGCGACATGCCATGGCCTACCACTAAAGACTTTGTTCGTTCCACAACACGATTGATGAAAGCCTCATAGATGTCGCGGTGCACATAAACCCTGTTGGCCGTAATGCACGCCTGTCCAGCATGTCTCCATTTAAGTGCAAATAGATCATTTATAGCGAGATCTAAATCGCCATCCTCAAAGACAATGAAAGGACAGTTTCCACCAAGCTCGAGTGTAGCTTTCTTCAAGTTCTCGGCACATAGACGGTTCACGATCTTCCCTACGCGAGTACTTCCTGTGAACGTGACCTTTTTCACTAACGGATGGGTACATAGCGACTCGGAAACAGTGGGAGTGTTTTCCAGACTGGTCGTCAAGACGTTGAATACGCCATTGGGAAAACCAGCTCTGGTAGCCAGCTCTGCAAGACACAAAGCCGTAACTGGAGTTTCCGGTGACGGCTTCACCAGTATAGTACAACCTGCCGCCAAAGCTGCGCTGACCTTTCGGAGGACGAGTGCTATAGGGAAGTTCCACGGGACCAATGCGACCGCAACACCAATGGGTTGTTTAATAGTAATAGTGCGTCGATTGTTTGCAGCACTGACCAGGGTCGATCCTTGAATCCTATCGGCTTCTCCTATAAACCACCAGGTAAACGTCGTACCATAATCGATCTCGCCATACGCTTCCGCGAGCGGTTTTCCTGTTTCATGGACGAGGATTTTCGCTAAATCGTCCCTTGAAGCAACAATGAGGTTATGCCACGTATTCAGTAGCTGGGCACGTTTCCGAGGATTCATACGAGAATATGTCTGAAAAGCGGCGTGGGATGACTGCACGGCGTTGTCGACATCTGCAGGTATGCAGTCTGGACACGACGTCCACTCGGTTCCTGATCCCGGATCGACGACTGCAAAACGCTTGCTGGAGATTGAAGAACACCATTGAGCATTTATATAAGATTCGTTGTGAAACAAGCTTCTGTCTGACAGTTCAAATGGAACCGGGGTTGGCCCAACATTGATATTACCAGGATGCGACATATTGTTAGAATCCGTATTATCCTGATGCGTTAAAGGGTTATTCAGATAATTGAGGCAATAGATTATAACTGTCTAATAGGAGTCTCTTAAGCTAATGATCGGCGGCACATCCATTCGCGTACCCCCTATATTGCTTGATGTGGCGCATCCCGAGTCGCCATCCCTGAGGAGCGGCACACTCCGAATACCTACGACTCGCGGCTGGAGAGAACCAGACACGGATCAGAATTACTCCAGGTTCCCCGGACTTCCCATACTCTACTTTAGAGTCCTGTGACCCGCCCACTTAGGACTTCTCAGAAATATCAAATTATACTCGAATATTACAGTGCAACTATGATCGGAAAGAAAGACCACCACACAAGTGTATACAACAGACTAGTCACAATTGCTGTGGCTTTCGGCTCTCTGGTATGCTTTTTCACTACATAACGAGGGATAGGCTGGAGCATGAATATGGCTTTATAGAACCAGAGCTGATAAAGGAACAGACATACGGCTATTCTGCATCGATTATCGGAAGCACAATTGGTCAGCCAGGATGGTACTCATTCTTTAAGCTACCGGCCGAAGGCGAGCCTGGCTACGCAACGACAACCACAGAGGCTATAAGTACTGCAAATGGCCTATTCAGTGCAGGAGGTGCAATTGGCAGTCTTTTCATAGCATGGTCTGCCACGGCTCTCGGACGAAAGAGAAATATCCAGCTCGGGTCACTCCTTACGCTTTTAGGAGGTGCATTACAGGGTGGAGCAGCAAATCTAAGGTATTCATCATTTTCCTCTTTCTTTCAGATATGATTTTCCGTGTTCAACAAATGTATGGAGATGGTGGATCTGCGGAATGTTATACTGAACAGAATCTCGAACAGCATGTTCCAGGCCGGTCGTTTCATTGCAGGATTGGGCATTGGCATTCTTGTCACCGTGTGCCCTATGTACCTGTCCGAACTGGCGCCAACAAACAATCGAGGATGGCTGGTCGGCCACCACGCAATCTTTCTTGTCTTTGGATACGCCCTGGCATCTTGGTTGGGGTTTGCCTGTTACTTCGCAACAACCAAAAGCCCGTCATTCGCATGGAGATTTCCCCTCTGCATGCAGTGCTTTGGTCCATTGATATTATTCCTCACTTCCTTTTTCATCCCGCGGTCCCCAAGATGGTTATTACAGAAGGGGAAGACTGAAGAAGCATGGAACGTGCTTGTACGGCTGCGAAAGTCACCGACAGACGTTGATAATCTGGTGGCTCGTGAGGAGCTATACCAGACGAAACAACAACTAGAATTGGATAGATCCAAGCTTCGCACCTTGGGTTACGGGCCATGGATGGCCGTCCTTAAGAAAAGGAGTTACCGCAAGCGAATGATTATTGGATTCTTAACTCAATGGGGAGCGGAGTTTGCCGGCCCTCTGATCATTGTATGTGTGTCTTTTTATTCTTATCTTCGCACGGGTTGACTTCATTTTCTCCAAAGAAGGAAATCACAGCTAACTAATCTTGATAAGAACAATTATTTCGTTATCCTATGTACTAATTTGGGTCAACATGGATCCATGCCATTGTTGCTTTCAGCCGTGTGGCTCACGACGGCAGGTAAGTTTCCTTATTGACAGCTCTCTTTTTTTTTTTTTTTTTTTT